>JAOSBN010106885.1:0-11003 GCA_027563595.1 Erythroxylum suave
CACACACACACACACACACACACACACACACACACACACACACACACACACACACACACACACACACAGATATATATTTTCTACTTTCTTTCAAACTTTTCAACACATTTCACCTAAGGTCCATACCAAGCAAATTTTCTCTAATATTTCCTAGCTTAGCAGAATACACCACTCTTTCACTATCCTTCCATTTTTCTTTACACATCTTCTTTTCATTACACATAAATGAACTCAAACCAATTGTAGTTCAATCTTTTTTCATTTCTTTACTTCTTTGACATCAAGTCCATATTATGACCATCATAACCTTAACCTTGGTTTCTTGATTAACTTTTATTGTTTTCAACCTTTACATGTTTTCAAGTTTATTATCTACTCCATAATATGCCAAAAACAACCTTTGATCTTAATTAACTGCCTTCCATATGAAATCCAAAAGTAAACAACTTAAACCATGAAAAACTTACTACTTTTTCTCCTAATCTCTTAGCAAATTTGTGAACACCAATCCTAGGTCAAGATTTCTTTAATTTCTACTCCAAATCTACCAAAAATGGCACCTCTCTTCTTCCTCTTCCCCTTGGACAAATTCTCCCTCTTTCTCTCTTCTTTTCTTTCTTTCTTTCTTTCTGGTTCTCACGAATCCTCCTTTCAAATGAACCAAAATTTGTCTTCTTTTGCATTTTTATACTACTTTAATACTTTACACGTCATTTTCTTATTAATCATCATAAATGGCTCACCATCACCTAATTTAATGTTTCTTAAACCATATGGAGTCGCATATTGTTGAATAAATATGGTTCATCTAAAATTTATTAATTAACCCCATTTATGTAAAAGGATCAATTTGCCCTTTCATAGATTACTACACCTAAAAATCAGACTAAATCTCGAAAATATTCCACATCCATCTCACCATTGAATTGACCATAGGATACCTTAATTAGGATCAATACTTGGTAATTAGCTGCCTCAAAAATTTTGAATGGGTTAAAATCATTAATGCCCATTATTTTCCAAAAGGGCTTTTTTGTCCTAAACCTATAAAATTCCTGAAATTCGTTCGATTGGTCTTGTTTTCAATGTCATTTGACTCTAATCCCTATTTTGGGTTTTTTCACTTTTTTGGGGTTGGATCCTCAAAATTCCTATTCAAATGAAAATACTGTTTATCTAAGTTCATTATTCATCTAAAAATACTATTCACTCAAAATAAAATATATAAATCAATAGCAGGGAAAGTTTGGGGTTTTGCAATTCTATGTGTTGGTTAACCAATGTATCAATGAATACATCAACAAAGTCTTATTTCAATTTTTTAACCATATTTGTTGACCAATGTGCTAAGTTAGTTAAACAAACACATATATCTACCAATGTGCCTAAATACATATTTCTAAAGGTTTTTAAAAAAATTCTCTCAAGTTATTTCAAAGATCAAAACAAATTTCTTTGAAAAGAAAAATTAACTCAAATTTGTTTTAAAACTTTTCTCAAAGTTTGTTAAAGATCAAAAGGTTTTCTTTAAAGATTAAAACAATTTTCTATTTTATTATGAAAGATTATACATTATGCATATTTGCAATTGATTGTGTAAAGGTTGACCCACTAATCTATTAATATGATCAAGATAAGGTTACAAGAAGGATTGTGATGATTTGTTTAAATCTTGATATACGTGATTCGTTCTTATTTTTGGTTTTTCACTTCAAACGTCATATTTACTCAACTTTCTTCTTTTCTTCCATCAATTACTTGTTTAATTTACTTTATCAACTCCATTCACCTCTCAATTTTCTCTTATATCAAACTTTATCATTCAAATATTGAATGATTCCATTATATTAGAGTTACTAATATCATCAAAAGTAAATTTATTAATAACAATATATTTTATTATTATCAAAATCATAGGTTAAGCTCTCTTTTGTTTGATAAGGGTATGTCCATATTAAATCCAATAGCAAGTTAGACCAAGTTAAAGCAAAGGAGAACGTTCTTTCTTGTGCTTTAAGCATAGTTAATGTGAAAAATTATAACATGAATGTTTTGAATTTCATTTTCAAGTTTGAAATCATATTTTTAAGAATATATTAAAACTTTATTTTAACTCTTGGTTCTTAACGACCTAAATTAAATGAGGCATTTTTCTACTAATTAGACCTTATATTTATAGCCTAAGTGTTTAGTATAGGTCTAATCCAAAACAATGATAACAAATATCTATTTTCTTATATGTTTTATGTGTTGATTAAATGATTGATGTGAATTCCCTAGTGAAGGATTGAGGGAGAGAGGAAAAGAGAAAAAAAGGTAATCTTATCAAAATGGTTTAAGAAAATGATTTCTTAAAATAATAAACTCTAATTATAATAAAAGGCCTATGTCTAAATATTTTAATAAAACATTTAGGAAACCTTTTAGGCTTAATCTGTTGGCTTAGTTCAAAATTTTAAATAATTTCGACAATTTATCTTTTATAGAAATAACCTAGCCCACTTCATTTCCTTTTCTTTAAAAATTAGGCCCATACCTATAGTTTTTATGAAATACCTTCTAAATATTTTGGCTCGATGATTTTTAGATCAGTCTTATAGCTATAAGTTTTACTATCTCCCAAGTTTTTCAAAGTCTTAACCCAATCAATTTAGCTCAATCCTTTTTGTAAGTCATTTCCTGTTCCAAATTCATATTTCTCTAAAATGTTCCTTTTTTTCATTACTTTACTTTGTAAACTACAAGCTAATATTCCTTGAAAACTTCCCAAATTCATAAAACATTTTCTAGACCCAAGAAACTGTTTAAGTGGGTTTGATAAAACATTTTCTAGTTTAGAAACTTTTTATTTTATGTTCCAATAGGTTTTCTTATCTTTCCTTAAATTTGATAGATAGTGATTTTATTGAATCAAATTTAATTTTCAATCATATTTCTATAAAAGGAATCTAAAAACGTTAGTGACACCTATCCCTTTCTATTGGTGATTATTTTAAGAAAATGCGAAGAATATTCCTCAAAAAGATAAATATAAAGAGATGGAGAGTGATGGTTTATGGTTAATTTATAGAATTTGTATTAAACAAGATTCTCTTTTGGACAGAACTAAAAGTTGTTCATTTTATTTCCTTAATACCATAGATAAAAATTTCTACACATCACTTACCAATTAGGTGTTTAATTCAAGATTTTGTCTACTAAACTAATCAGGTTGGTCAAGTTTTAGATCTCGTATTGGTTTAGAATAAGTTATATATTGCTTGCTTATAGTCATATGGAGATCTATATGATATTAGTGTCTTACGATTCTTTATACATGCCTCTAAAGGTGATTTTTATTGTTCCTAAGTATTGTATCTCCACCCTTAACCTCTACAGCTTTGTTTAAATCAACCAAAATCTTATATATTGTCAAAAATTTCATAGCTGTGATGTCATTATGGCTATACAAAAATAGAAAAGATGCTTACAAACACGTTGAGTTATATCTAAGCATGCTTCAATACCCTATGTCAAATCTCTTATAGAAAAAATAAAATTAGGATTTCACATATATTCTGATACCTTTTTATGATTACTAAGATCCGCTTTTATACTTTCTTAATAAATAAATTTAATAAGAATTCAATATTATATATAAATAGATTATAATCATGATATGAATGAGAGTCTTCATTATGAATATTATATCAAAAGCATTTAAATTAAGGACTAATATGTTGATATATTTGGGATTTAAAGTTTTGTTGAAAAAGGTCATTAATGTAACTTCATGTATTATATATAGTACATAAAAAAGATTATGATCAGAAGAATCATAACTATATAAAACAGAAGGCATTAAACAAAAAAAGAAAATAGTATTTCATAATATCAAAGGCATAATGATAGGAATAAATTGATATTTCCTATCCACCCCTTAAATAAATGGATATGGATGAAGTGAAAGTAGGGAATAAATGTTCTTAAAGTGAGAATTCCAAACAATTTGGTGAACACATTTGCAACTTAACCATTGCCTAAGACAAATTTAACCATCATTAAACCATTTCAAATCTACTTATGTACAAAATAATAGCTTATTTCTATTATTTTGATGATGGTATGACAAATTATATTAGACGTAAGATAAATACCAATACCATCATCACACTATAAGATGAAAGGTTTAGGTGAACGGAACCCAACTTCATTCAATAAAAATTCAATCAAAAGAATCTGACAATGGCTCTGATAATACCTTTATATTCACCCTCTTTATTAATCAATAAACTTTACTAATACCAATTTTACCTTCTTTTCCATAGAATAATGGTATTAGTCAAAGATCAATTTTGTCTTTTTCTCCTACTCCAGTTAAGTTTCAGGATCATTTATACCATTATAAGAAGGTATAGTCATCTTAATGCTGCAAAGAGTGTCATCTATCCTTTATCAAAATCTAGAATCCCTCTTATTAAAGAAGAAATCTATAGCTTATATTAGCCTAAAATTAATATCTTAGGCTTGAAGTTGGCGTAATGTCCTAAACCCTTTCCTTGGAACAACATCTTTTTAGTTTAATTAACCAAAAAGATATTATTTTAATCTATATGTTTAAGAAATTCAAGATAAAACATCGTTTTTGTAAGTTACACTAAAAAAGCATCATTTTGGGGCAACCCAAGTGGACTTAAGTTATGAATCCTAAGCTTGATTAGGGTTCAGGTTAAGGTAGGCTAATCTAGTGTTGGGTTCGGTTAGGCTAGTGATAGGCCTAACTTAAACCTTCCCCATTTCCATCCTTACATCCAATTACACCTAACTTCTCTCTAGAGTCTAATTTTTTCCCATTTCACTCTTAGATGTTATATCACCATCATCAAAATTATCTTAGAGAACTTATTTTTGTTATTGATGTACATTAGAGAGTTCTAGTGATTGTCCCCTTTGCAAATTGGCTACGATAGTACCTGGTAACTCCAATCAATCTTTAATCTTACGAAACATCATATTCATCCTCTTAAATTGTTGTTGCAAGACCTGTATAAGATACAAGTTCTCTTTCTCCTCCTTCGATGATAAAACACATTTCGTAGATATATTTGAAAGCTTAAATAAAAATTAGTAAAAAAAATTTCTTACGCACTCTCTTACGTGTTTACCATCAAAGATGATAAACCAGTCATTTTTAACTCCTTCATAAGTTAATTAAAGAACTAAAAATTCAACCTTGTGAAGTCTAAAGATATAAGAATTATTGATTCAGAACAAAAAAAAGAAATCTTGACAAGTAAGAAATACATAAACAGAAAAAAAATAAGAAAAGGTAAACAAGAAGTTAAAACTATACTTGGGAATGATTTTTTAAGTAATTGTTCTTACAATACTTGTTTCTTTTCCTTTGTTTTTTCAACTACATAAATAATTGATATGAACATCATGAAATAGAGGATTTCTTTTCTTAACTACATAAGAAGAAAGAAGAACACAAAAATGAAGATTGACAAACCTTAAAAACTATAAGTTGTAAGAATTTGATTTTCTTATTAAAACTTAATAAACTAGAATATGATGTAATAAAATGGAAAGGAATCACATGGAAAAAATTAATAAGGAAATAAAATGGAATTTGAATGATACTAAAACAAAACAATGATTATGTTATAAAAATAAAGATGAAAAGGATAATCAAATGTTATTTAAAGCCAAGCTCTAATACTAACTAATGTGGACCCACCTTGAAATAAACTCCCAAAGACAAGTTTAAATCAAACCTAAGAAATTTAAATAGATATATAAAGGAAATGACCCTATTATTATAAAGAATCAATAATAAAATTGATAAAGTATTTGAACACCATATAGAAAGAATTATTTGACAAGTTTGAAGTTTAATAAAGAGCAAGGTAAAGAAGCTTTAATGGCTCTCAATAAAAAATTATCTCAAAATTTATCTTTCACTAAAAAGAAAGATTCTTTAAATAAAAAATAGAAAACTAGGATTTTATTTAGGCACATTATGAGCCACAATCCTGGGTCAAGTTGTGTTAACTATAAAAATGTTAATAGCATTAGGTATAGATTATATCCACACTCATTTTTGGTGAGTATGGATCTATCTATAACTTTATGAAGGTAGGTATAGTATAGACCACACTCGTTGGAGATTATGTTTAGCCAAACAAAAATGTTGACAAGAAATTTTCCTCTACATTTACTGTAAGGATAATCTTTGTGTTCCTTCTAATTTCCTTTAACTCTAGCTTTTGTTCTTACCCCAAATTAACCTACATATAACGGATCCTCTTTTCTGATCTAGTTATGCTTGCATCATATTCAGTTCCAAATTTAACTAGACACTAATAGGAGCAGAATTAGGAGAGATTGACTCATTTTTGGTTTAAATATAAGGAAAAACCTCTCGCCAAAATGAACATGGTAGGCAATATATATCCTACTAGTTAAGCGATAAAAAAAATAACCACAATAATTTTGTGGTTTTCTTAGATACACACATTTAAAACTCTAAAAAGACAATTCATATGGAATAAAAGTTTATGTGGAAAGGAATTATTAAGCTTTAGCACAAAGAGACAACTGACTAAGCATATGTATTAGCAAAAGCATCATGCCAATATTTAAAAGGTATACGTGCATCTGCTAGTAGATTGAGATCTAAATCAACAAGATTCCATATTTGAAATTTAGTGACACCATTTTGTTTGCATGTATATCAATAGGCTAAAAAATGATCACCATTAGTTTTAAAGTATTTTTGAAGTTTTTAGTACTCACTAGCCTAATCCAAATGAAATAATTTTATTTGAACATTAAATTTAATATTAAACTAGATTGAAAATCCAAATAATGGAGTATACCTCAAATTTATTTTTGAGAAAATATATCTATGTGTATATTATAAAATTATCAAACAAAAAAAGTGTTGTCTGAGGAAGAATAAATTGTAGTTGACTTTTGTATCATCATTTAGATTAATGATGATAGAATGGTAATAATAAATTCATTATTGCTCCCTTTTAGAAAGGTGACTTTCTTTAAAAGCTTTCAAATTCTATTTAGATTGTTTTGAAAAATTTTCAATTGCTTTTGTTGAAGGCCATTAAACAAAATAGGAAAGAAAAGATTATCTATTATCATAATTAGTTTATTACAAATATAGTAGAAGTTAATGTTGATTTATATATAGTAGAATATAGTTTAGATTGATGATCTTGCTTATAAAGGGTTGATCTTTTCTTGTTAGTAAATGTTGGTGTTAATCTAAATTCAAACGTATAGAATTTGTATCCGACTTCTTATCTTAAAAAATTTAAGCTATCAAAATGCTAAAATGTGTTGGAAAAAGAAATGATTTAAAATTGAGACAATAAAATAAATAGAAAATGTTAAGAAAGCTAGAAAACTAATAACAAAATGTTTCTAAAATAAGTTAATTGTTCTCTCTAGAAATTGGTTTTTAAGGTTTCTTGTGATTAAATGTGTGTAGTAATGTCCTTCATTCACATGGTGCTAGTAAATTATAGTCATCTCTTCCTTAAATAGTGTTTTGTTATGACTACCTACTTCCTTATATTTTAGCTAATTACCTGCCACTATATCTTTAACTTCCACATTTGGACTTCTTGTTAATGCCTAACTTCTAGCTTACTTGGTCATATTCCTATTAACTGTCTCACTTTTTCTGAACTTTCTCATTTAGGACTTCTAGTATTTCAACATATTTCTTCCTACATCTCTAGTTCTTCGTTTCCCTTGAATTCTCTAGCTAAACTTATACTGGGATCTTATTTATAGGCTACTTCCGTTCGTTGGCTGAATTGCTTCTTAGGCCAAATGGCCTAAATTGTTTTAAGCTATTAATAATTACCCTCCACATTGTTAGGTTGAGCAATAAAATAAATGACATAAAAATTCTGCTTGTATACCAAAATCTGGGTTCCAATTTCCAATATAATGGTTTCATAAACTATAAGTAATAGAAAAAAATTATGATTAAGGCAAAGTAAGGTCATTGTGATGATCTTTTGTAGAGAATATTTTATGTATAAGGTAAGCTAGGCCCAAAAATCACATTAATATCTTTATATTAAAAATCCATGCCTTTCCATCCATTACAAAAGATATAAATCTCTTTTAAATTTCAAATTCCAATTATTCCATTAAGATTCGACCATTTTATTATAAACTCTTCTCAATCTCAAATTTTAACAGTGCATATCCTCTCTTTTGACTTCAGTATTTTCTCTTAATGAATGAATTCACATTTCTTGATGACCATGGCTTCCTTTTTTCATACATCTTCTTCTTCTTTGACAATCCCTACTAAACTAAATATCATAAATGTATGTCTTTATTTCCTGTACATTTTAAAAATTTTCCTTCATTTTTTTCAATTTTAACTCTGTACACAAGTTGTAATGCTTGAAGTAGTCTCTATTTTGGCTAAGCCTCTTCCAACCTTCATAAGAATTAATTAAATAATTTCTTAGTCTCTAAATCTCCTTTTTCGACCACCAATTCTAACATTTGAATTCCTTTTTTAGCATTGTAGAAGGATTTCTCCATGTTGATGATGAACACAGTTCGCCTATCACTATCGAAATTCCTCTACCTACTAATTATTCTCACCCATCCCTACATTATTTAAGAGAAGTAAATAAATCAAACTTCCATATAGTATTCACTTTATTTCACGTTCTTAAATCCTTAAAATTAATGTCAAAAATATAAATTGATAGGCTAAGTGGGTGGATAGGTTGTGCCCTTCAAATCATTCAATTTGGCAGAGACAAAGCCTTCTACAATTAATAGTTATTTCTAGGAATTCCATAGAATATAAAACTAACCTTATATATGCCATTTTGAAAATTTAAATTCCTTTTAGTAACTCTTTTATATTTCCTTTTGCTCATGCTTTAATCTCATTTAAAGACATTTTCTTTCTTATCGACTATATGTAATCGGGGAACCATTCATTTATTTAGTAAAGAGACCTTTGGTTTAAAGCTTAGTGCTTTTAAGTATTCTTATTTCAAATTGATAAATAATTATACTTCTTCCATAAATCCCATTTTTGAAGAAGAACAGGTCAAATTTATTTAGGTTATACTAAACTGATTTATTTTCAACCCTGTTAATAACAAATAAGTTTCGAAATTTCTCTTTTTGTGAAAGGGTGGCTTCTGATAATTTCTTTTCTCTAGGTTCTATTTTCTTGGGATTCCTTTATAAGAATTTAAGAAGATGTCTTTCCAATCTTCCCCTACAATAATTTAACTTATGTGTATGGTTTATCCAACTCTAGACCTTTACCTACTTCCTTGAACTTAACAAAAGAGAAGGTTTGCCCTTTTATGACCTTAGATGTCCTGATTTTCTCAGTCTTTGTCTATAAACTAGTTTATGTAGCAAGCCTCCTAAAGAAAACCTTATTGTTTTACTATATCTTAAATCTAGGTTTATGGATCAACAAAACCCTTTTGAATACTTCTCTGAAAGACCCTATTGGCTTAAAATTTTCAAATCATATTAATAATCTTATTTGGCTATTTATCATAAACTTTTTTTAAGTCCGTACCAATCTTAGGGTTTTTTATGTTAGTGTTAACAAATCTTTAAAAGTTGGCCTTTCCATTACTGCCTTAGGTTTTGAAGTGTTTAGAGTAAGTAACTTAGTCTTTCTTTGGGAATTCCTCCTGTTGTTCATTTTCTAAGCTACTCAGTAGGAGTCCATTTTATAGCAAATTCTATCAGTAACAAGTTCCTTTAGGAAATCTTTGATCACTATCACGTACTAAAGTACAAGAT
This sequence comes from Erythroxylum suave, assembly GCA_027563595.1. NCBI lineage: Eukaryota > Viridiplantae > Streptophyta > Magnoliopsida > Malpighiales > Erythroxylaceae > Erythroxylum > Erythroxylum suave. The sequence goes on from JAOSBN010106885.1 coordinate 9,811, forward strand.
CTTCACTATTAGTGTTGCAGACATAGAAGTTTATCACTTTAGTTGTTAAAAAACTTTCAAAGTTTAGTACCCTATTTAGATTATACCCTTTTTAAAGGTATTCCATCTAATTTAATTATTTTTAACTCCTGAACATTTATTCTGAACTCCTATCATTATAAATTTTAGAATTTTGGATGTTGATAGTTTAGAAAAAAAGTAAGCCTACCTTTTAAGTAGAAGTGGCTCTAAATCCTATTCCCAAAAGAAAGCCTAAAGAGAAGTCCCTAGTGGCTTTTATTTCTAAGAAAAATAAAACTGCAATACTCATAACTTCTATTATGAAGTTCACTTGCTCTTCCACTCAATTAATTAAAGAAACCAACACCACAAATATAACGATTAAAGGTATTCTTCTTATAAAAGGGTCTTGTTTTATGTTTAAAAAGGTTATTGAGGACATTACTGATGGTATGAAGCTTCCTTTTATTGCTTTTACTTTTCTCTACACTACGAATTCCATTAATTATCTCCTTTCTTAAAAGACACGATGTTGGACCTTCTTACTCCTTCCCTTCCTACTAAACTAAAATATGGAAAAACTAAAAACTGTTCTAAAATGGAGATCACTAAGATTACTTGCTAGAGGTAAAAGCAATAATTCCTTTATTCTATATATTAATACCTAGCCTACTAACAAATTATTTTATGTCTTATAAGAAAAAGATGTAACACCCCACTCCCGTGTAACCCGAACCTGACATCGACGGTGATATCCAAATCCGTGCCCCGCGAGGGTAGCGTGCTACATCACTCAGTAAACTCAGTATCAAAATTTTTTTTGTAAACGTTCATACGCGTGAAAAACAGTAGACAATCGAGCCCGTGTTAAATTTGTATACCAATCCAATCATTACAAATATTCAACAATAATTTAAAATAGTCATTTAATGTATACCAATCCATAAACAAATTGGGCCTGCTATAAATACAAAGTCTTAAGTTCAGAGCTTGTGAAATACAATTTTATGAATAAGAGAAGGATGACACTAACGCAGACGTGGACTGATCCCAACCCCTATTCTTCATTTGAATGCTGTAGACATACTCCCGTGAACCTAACGGGGTATTCTTCTAAGTCCTGAAAAATATTTGCAAATTTTGGGTGAGTTTTGCGAACTCAGTGAGGAACCATCATCGATGGTTCGCCCAAT
>JAOSBN010106896.1:0-11003 GCA_027563595.1 Erythroxylum suave
ACTTTCAAGGATTTCCACCAAATTTACGATTTGTAGGTAAATCTTACTGAATTGACGACATTAAGTCATATGCAGCTTTAATCATGCTTATTATTTAAGTATATGTATGATTAATAATGGATTGACTCTATTATGTTCATTCTTATTTCTATTTGACCCAACCTCGTGAAAGGTGGTTTGATTCTGAATTGAAGTTTGGTTAATTTCAAATTGAGTGATTCGATTTTGTTTAATTTCAAATAATGTTGTTTTAATTTTATTTTTAAAAATAATGTAGTGTTATTGCTCTTATCAGTTCAAGACTTCTCGTATTGTCACTGTCACTATTTGTGTGGTCATCAGGATTCATTTGTTGTTATTCTTTTTATCTTTTGTTTCTACAAAATCATGAAATTTGGTTTCAGGATTTTGTTTCTATGGAATCTTAAATTCTTTCTCGACAGGGAAAATTTCCCGTACACTTCTTGTATATAGTCCCGGTCTTGGGCATAGACAGGCAAGCACATGCCCAAAAGCTCATCTCATTAGGGGCCACTTTTACTGCCAGGTCATTCTAAGTTAGACTGGACAAAAACAACTTGAAAGCTAAAAGTGAACAGGCCACCTATTATTAGTTGTCAATCACCACTTATAAGATAGGAGTCTACCACGTCATCATAATTTATAACGGACATTCAAAGCAGTTCCTGTAATCTGCAAACTCCATACTAATCAAAGTAGTACCAATTGTACCAAGAGTGTGTAGTGATCAAACCACCTATTCGAAACATGCATCTTTCTAAGGTCCTGCAATGTAGTGTTTTGCCATCCCTAATAACAGAAACTTAGGCATCAGGCCAAGTTCTTCAATTTTTAGTTGATACTAAAGTTTTTGTAATTAAAACACATTATTATATATAGTCTGATTAAGTTATTTTTGCATGCATTAAAGTCGTCTATAAAATTAAAATTGATTATCATTATAGATATATAATAACAGCTTTCTAGAAAATGTCCAACCTCTGTAGCATTATCGTCAAAATTATGTTAGAATATGAGGATTCATACTATTCAAAGATATTAGGTATTCTACCAATATATTTTCTACTTCATCTAACCTTTGGGTATGTTCGAGTATTTTATTAATAATAATATGCCAAAAAAGTTTTTCTTTAATAAAGCTACATATTTTTCACTCTATAAAGCATATTTAAATTCATGAAAAATGACATTATTGGTTGAGAAAGATATTGTTGAAATTTGGAAGTATCAACAGTACACATAAAAGAAAACCTTAACAATAAGTTTTGAGAAACATACAAAAAATGAAAAAAAAATGGTTTATAGACATGGAATTTGGTCAAATTGACATTTAAAAAACAGAGAGTACCTCCCACCTAAAAAATTGTGAGAAAATGTCCAACGATAGAAAATCGGCAATGAAATAATTGAATCAGTCAGATAAAATCCTAAAAGGTCCCATAGTGTCGACACACGGTCGCCCACGTGATAGAGATGGGGCCCAATGTTGGCTTGACAGTTTAATGTGGAAGCCACTATGGGACTACCTTTTGGCTCACGTGGCAAATAAGTAGATGATACGTCACTAATGGATTGAAACGATTTTTCTTCCGAGATCCATGTTAAAAAAGACGGCGGCGTCTGTATTGTCCTAATCCTCGGCCGAGTTTTTACCTCAGGCGAGAGAACCATACGAATCCACGTCACTTGGCATTTTATGCGTGGGAACGTTCTACGCATCGATTGGCGCGTGCATGCACTAGTCAGCGACCTTTTTTTTTCTCAATTGCAAAAACCAAAGAGGCAAATCATCGATTCTCTTGCCTCACTTACTTGCGTACACTCCTGCGCAGCCGTGCTCTCTCTCTCTCTTCTACTCTTAACATCCTAAAACATTAAAATTTTGTTTGAGATAAATTGTCAAATATTTAATAATTTGTAAATTACGTATTTTTAATAAATTATTCACAAACACTTAATGTAAAATTAAGTGCATTTGATTCAAATAGATACAGACCATGCAACAAGAAATTAGCTATTGGTTAAGCATTTAAGTGCTTGTCCATTCCTATCACAACAATATGGACTTTACTTGGATTATGAATGAATCAACCATTCAATCTCGGATGAAAATTTCTTTTACCTATTTCTTTCGGTAATTTATGATTACCAACCCCTTCTGAACCCTTTTCACTTTAAATAAGTCAACCTCTCTTTGGTTTCAGCCAAACACTTTTTCTCGCTGGTCGAGCTTTTTTAAAAAAAGTGATAACATATATAATTTTGGCTTAACTAGAATTAACTTTTCTATTAGCTAAAGATAAGATTATATATTATTACAATTCTCTAATTTCACGTCTTAGTATATTTGTATTGAATATTATTATTGTTGTTGATATTATATGTATACCCCTGGCTGGTGAGTGTAGGTTCACTTTGTAAGTTGTGCACACGCAGAAAAGAAACTGGGGAACGGAGCAAGAGAGGGATAAATCAAATGGAAGAGTTGAACCCACTGAGTACAAGTGTATTAGAACTCTTAGCAATATTTAACTGTCAGCGACAGCTGGAGACAAAATACAGCATTTTATAATTTATTGAACAGCGGATAGGAACATAAAGAACGAAGCTTCATAGTATAAGTTCTGACATCCACAACTCCATAACTATAAAACTGAAACATATCTCACTACCCAAGCTAGTCAAAGTTGTAACAACTGTACCAAGAGTGTGTAGAGATCAACCCACCTTTTGGAAACATGCCAGAAACAAGCTTCTTTCTACGGTCCTGCAATATTAATATAGTGATTATGAGCACAAGCAACCAGTCTGTGTTCAATCAGATTGCTCCAAATCATTCTTTCCATGCCATTGTTTCCTTCATTGTCCCTATGCTTCTTAACTTTGTTGAACTCAAGTATCACGGAAATGATTCTGATTCTGATTCTGCATTTGAAAAACACCCCATGATAGTTCTGTTCACTACTGGTTGTTTGCTGCTTTATTGCCTGGGATATGCCATCGAATTGGCGAAATTCTCAGGTAATGCTCAAGTGTATGCAATTTTTGTTCATCGTTTTACCTTCTTGTTCGGGTCTCTATCTATAGCTTCCCTTGTATCAATGATCTTTCCAAGCTCAATCCGAATATTCTTGTATGGAATCTGTATCACTGTTTCGGTGGATCCTCGGCTTCTCTTCAATACAATTGAGGAGTTCATCAATTCGGTTTATGTCTCCATTAGGAGTAGATTTCTTCGTACAGCTATGAGGGATCGAAGAGGCATACTTCCTGTGTTTAACCACAACTTGGATTAATACCGTACTTTATTAGTGAGTTCAGCTAGTTTTTGGTTAACGTTATAGGTAACTTTTCATGAGAGTTCTACACTCTGATGAATAATCTCCATCTTGTATTATGGGACTAAGTACAATTTCTTTTTTTTGTTTATTTGGAAAGCAAATCAGCTATACTAATAATAAAACTATGTCATTATAAAAACTCAAAAAGGCACTCTTTGTACTTTGTACTAAAACAAAACCACAAACTTATTTTATTTTAGTATACTCATATGTTAAAGAGTTGTTTATCTTTCTTATTATGCTTTGAATCTTCCTTAATTAGTTTCAATCTGAATCTTGTTTAATTAGCTGATCATTAATGTCAGATTGTTGCTTTTTATTAAAGTTGGTATTGGAAACTAAGCCACGGTACGTACATGGGACGAGGTCTTAAAATGCCAAAAAGAGAATAATAGTGTGGATAATAATTCAAAGAAAAAAGTAAACGGTGAATTAGATTCTAATAATAGTGATAATAACTTTTTGTAATAACTCTGCAATCCATATTGCTTTTTATATGAATATAATTAGAGTAATTATTTAACAAACAAATAATATAATATTTTGTAAACCCGAGCACTTTTTGCCACTCAACACACTTTTGGTAACAGCATGTTCACATCTACAGTCAATTTTGAGAAAGAAAAAAAGGAAAATTAGGAACTATTTTAGAGAAAAAAAGGGATTAGAAGCCTTAATAAGGAAAGACTATCCTTGTATAAGAAATGAAAAAAAATTATTATTAAAAAAGTGAATACAAATTATTGTGAAATGAGACATTAACATGTGATTAAGTATAATATTCCAAAATTGTCTACTTAAAAAGAACTAATATTAAATTATATCATTTTAAAAGAAAATAAGATATTATTTAAATCAAATTAAATTAAATTTGTTAATTAATTTAACAATTTGTCAGGCGCCAGTGTAAGTCCAAGAAAATTATGTCATCTCTTAACAATGTGAGTTATTAACATTAATCTGTCGGATAACTACAAAATTCCATGAGTCTACCAGTATACCAAGACAGATAGGCAAGGGCCTACGTGATAAAAAGACTTTGAAAGCTGAAAAAGACTCATTGTTCTGAAAGAGACTCGTCCTGAAAGAGATTTCAAAGCAGGCCCTGAAATCTGCGAACTAATTCTCAAATGTCTGCAATTTTTCTTCATCTTTTTAAGTTCTTGTTGTGGTCTCTATCTATATAGCTTCCCTGGCATGACAATCTTTCCAAGCTCAATCCAACCATTCTTGTATTGAATCTGTATCATTGCTTTGGTGGATCATCAGCATCTCTACAACATAATTGAGATGTTCATCAATTCGGTTTATGTCTACATTACGAGTATGTTTCTTTGTACAATGTTTAACACTGCAAGGGATCGAGGAAGCATACTTCTTGTGTAACCACAACTAGGACTATACTGTACTTTTCTTTTTGTTAGTTAATGTTATGTGTAACTATTTGCGAAAGTTTTAGACTCTAATGAACACTCTCCATCTTGTGCTATGGGACTAAGTAGATTTTCTTTTATTTGGAAAGCAAATCACCAATACTTATAATTGGATATAATGATAATTACAGAAAAAAATGTATACTTATAACTAGACATAATGATAATTACACTATTGGAAGTGGAAAGAATATCTAATTTTTTGGTCAAAATTCAGGAACCATAATCTTATATCGGTATTATATAGAAAAGGAACTAAGAAGAAAAATAGTAATGTAGTTGAAATTTCCCAGTTCCATCAAATACAAGTTGTTTAGTTTTTAATTGGTCTCGGATTAATGTGCAATTCAACTAATTTACTTTATTAATTTGACTATCTACTTAATCATTAGGTCCAACTTTCTAACATATAAACTTTTGTTCTTATTCGATAAAGTTAAAAGTTCTACTTTCAAAATAAAATTTTAAGCTATTTCATGATACAAAAATAAAGCCTGGAGCCAATCTTTTGGAGAGGCAGATTTGGTTCTTTCATCTTCTAGGGGTTTTAAATATATAAGAACTAATAAAAGAAGTATAATAACTTGTTTTTACACTGCTAGAAGCTTGAAAACAAACTGAGATGGGTACAATAAAGCCGTTTACACATTTCTATAACACCATTGATGGGAAGAACTTTTTGCATTCCTTGTCAAGAGACAATCAAACTAAAATTTTTCCTCCACCTTATCCTTCCTTTGTCCAAATTTCATCTTGAGTTTCTTATCTGTATTCATATCAGTCTTCTGCTCATCTTCATCTAAATCCATGTCTTGTATCATTTCCTCCTTAGCTAATCAACATGAAAACTGAAAAATCCAAAGGGGTGTAATAGTTTCCCAAACTTTTGCCTCGATCGTTTCTAGCACAATTAAAAACTAAAAAAATTAATCGCAAAATATAAATCAACACCGATATTTGTTAACGTACTTCGGCATACCTTGCCTACATTTGCGGGACCCTCACTCCCGCTTAATTCTTTCACTAACAACAATAGTTTTATACAAGGTTTTACTGAGTTGATACTACTTAACTGTTGACACTATCCCTCGTCCTTACTAGTTGTGAAAGAATTTCACATCTAATAGTACGCTTCTCTCGTACTAACCTCAATAGAGGATTTTCTCAAACAATGTTTAATGATAACGAAACAAAATAAATAACTCAAGTGATTAGATAAAATTCAACATAAACGAAGATACTTAAGAAAGAAAAGAAGAACTTCTCGATAGGTTCAACTCTACTGAAACAGGTCTACAAATTGTCACCACACACTATGGGTTGATTCATGCAAATAGCAGTATTAACTCACAACTGCAACAGGAAGACATCAAGTATGATAGCTCATGCAAATAAGCCTTCACACAAAATCTACAAGACTCCGCACCACGATAAATCTTGACAGAAATCACACACAATATATAGACCAACCCAGCCGTGAGCCATACAACAAAAATCAACACCTAGTCGTTACCACGCCCAGATGTCACACTCATAAAGAAAACAATCAACAACCGTTGCAGCCTAAGATGAAATTATATCAACATAGAGGATCCCACGTTAGTGCTTTCATGCACTGTGTTTCAATCACCAGAACAGATAGATCACGGGCTCACTTGACACACACCTGCGACCAATCCACACTTGGCAAAGACAAAGTCACCCCTACAGCAAACACCTAAAAAAGTAATCACCGAATCACACACGTGAGGAGTCCAAAAAAACAGTTCACGTACATAGGGGGTTGAGACCAAGGTTTTAAAAATCGGACCGGACTGGACCGACTGATCTGATCGAAAAAAGTTCGAACCAGCCAATGATCCGGTTCGATTTTACCTAATAACCTCTATATATTAAAACCGACCAGTTTTTTGTCAAACCTATCCAACCGGTTCTATACAAAACTACAGATATTCCTAATATCAACAAAGGCTAGTTTATACTTTTCAAAAAAAAAAAGTAGTAGTTCATTGCATCGAATCTTCTAGGCTTCTCCTCCTCTCCACTACCTTCTCTTCAATCTTGTCTTCGAAGTCTCTACCTGCCTCCATGGAAGAAGAAATTAAACTCCTATCAAACTCACGCATATGAGGAGAAGCCACAACTCCAAGATTCTACTGGCACTGGATCTAAAACCGGTGGTTAGAGCTTTCAAAACTTATCTGGGTAGGCCATGGATGCAGTACTCAAGAACTGTGATTCTAAAAACTTAAATTGATGGTTTTGTTAGTCCAGCAGGTTGGTTACCATGGAGTAACAAAAGCTCAGCTCTTGAAACTCTATTTTATGGAGAATATTAGAACTCTAGACCAGATGCTTCTACAAGATTGAGGGTTACATGGAAAGGCTTTCATGTTATAAAGAGTTCTGTTGTGGCCTCCCGGTTTACTGTGCGAAGCTTTATTGCCAGCCAATCATGGTTGCCGACCACCGGAGTTCCGTTCACTACTAGACTTTGAGCGCTTTGCTTGTGATTGCTAATTGTCAATACAAAGCTTAAGTGACTTTGCGAGTACTCAATTGCATAGGCTAACCATCAATTTCAGAGTTGCTTCTCAATGGTAGCTGACATTTGAAAGTTGATCAGATGAATTCCTTTTGCCTTATTAAGGACATTTTTGTGGAAAATATTTCATGAAAAACATTCTTAAGGAGATGAGAACCTACTTCCAAGCACAGGTATGTTTAAAATGTTAATGACCTTGACTTTCCCCTAGAGTTTATCTTTGTTACTTGCGCAATGGAAGGTCTTTCTTTGCATTTTTGCGCTCTATTCAACTTTTGTAACAACTTGTGTTGCAAAGGTAATTCTTAAATGATGCATCTACAGGGCTTCATGATGTTTATCTTCATGAATTTTTCTTTTCTTTTCTTTTCTTTTCTTGATCTATACACAATTTGGTTCAACTAGGTACAATGCATCACACGGAAGTCCATGGAAGTTAAGTGTTAGTCTTCACTGTGTCATTTATCTTTGAAATTCTTCTTGTGTAGGATGATTATTTAGATTGCTTTGGTAATCTTAAGACGATTGGTAAGGTAAGCACAACTTTGGTGAACATGTAAAATTAGATTGCACATGTCAAACAAAACTCCATTTAACTGAACTTTATTCTTTCTAAACTTCATGCACCCAGATAGAAATAGATATTAAAGACTTCAAATGCTCATGGTTGGTCGTGAAGGCTTTGGAACTTTGTACCGAAGAGCAAAAGAAATTAGTATATGTAAGAGTAGTGTAATGTTTAGTTCATTTATGTGATTGCTATATAAGAAAAAAATAGCTTTTATATGTTGCTAATGCTCTTCCCATCCATGACAACTATGGGAAAACTGCGCCTGCCAATGTAGCAAAAGTGAAGGCTCTTTATAACGAGTTGAATCTTTAGGTGTGTGTTTTAAGTCCTTGCAGTAAATCTGTAGAGATGGTGGCTTTACTCTTCCTTAGTATCGTAGGTTCATATTAAGGCACTTTCATGTTTTTTCTGTTTATTAACTTCACTTGATGTTCATCTTAATAGGCTGAGTTTGCTAAATACGAAAGGAAAAGCTATGAGAAACTGAAAACTTCCATTGAAGCTCATCCAAGCAAAGCAGTCCAAGCGGTGTTAAAATCTTTCTTGGCTAAAATATATAAAAGACAGAAGTAGTGCAAGGATTATGAGGTTGATGATGCCGAATGTTTCCTAATTAGTAAAAAGTTATTGCTTCCTAATTAGCTTGGTGTTCTCTTCGAGAAAATAACTTGCACTTTCTTGCATCAAAGCACTACTCATCATTCATAAGACATGTGAACGATTTGACATTTCTTGATGATTATATTCTAATGAACAATTTCTCAACCACCAAACATGGCATAGTTTTGTCACCAACTCTTTTGTTAACTAGTGTGTATGTATTTTTAGAGGTGGTGTTTTCAACTGAAAATCCTATGTTCAAGTTAAAAAATGTTTGGTTGGATGCAATCTTAATATTCTTAATGAACTATTAAATACTAATATAATTCAAAAACTAATATTTTGAATTAAAAAGAGAACCTATGATCTAGTTGATATTGATTATATTGAACATATTGATTTTTGGATCAAAGAAGACAAACTATCACTTGATCTTGATTATAATGAATTTGAAAAGACTATTTATAAAGAAAATACATTTTTCACAACGGATGAATTAAGAATATCTACTGATAATCAATTCATATCTTATTTTGATCATATTTAAGTTAAAATTATATTGTATTACAAGTTTACAATTGAGGATAATTTCATACATTACTAATTTGTAATTTATTTTGATGCAGTAAAAGAAGTTGATGCAAATACTTTGGATGAAAGCGTAGCTTACGAATCTTTAAATATTATTAAAGAATTTGGAGCTTTTGACGATGATGAGACGAAACCTCCTTTAGAAATTTAATTTTGATTTTTATTATTATTTTAAGTTTTATATTAGACTCATATTTATTTATCATTAGTTCATTATATAATAATAGACATTGGTGTATTTTTTATTTCAATAAAATATTTTATTTTTACTTATTCTCATAAGTTTTACTTCTTATTTATTATATATTGATTTTATAGCAGTTCACTACCGAATGAACCTCTAAACTTTAAACCTTTCCTTTGATCATTTCGATGTCTGATCCGATTTTTAAAACATTGATTGAGACTTGAAATCACACACACAAGGACATCTCAAGCAATCTTACGAAATTATTAAATGATCTAACGTGACCTCCATACACTCCCAATAATAATAGACTTCTATTTCACTTCAGGTCTTATCTAAGAATCCAATTCAAATAAGAATTGATACTTATTTACACCTCATTTTAATTTAGATTTTAATTATTATCTTGAAGATCCAATAGTCAAAAGTTTCAAAATTCAATAATGAAAAATGTAAAAAATATCTTAACAAAAACAAAAAAGGACAACTTAGTTATATTTAATGCTGGTGCACATCTGAGAAAGAGAAAGATATATATAGTACACAAATCGTTTTCAGCTTCTTGGCTATCTTATTGAAGTATGCTAGCTATAGCTTCAGGTTTTTCATCTTGCTTCAGGTTTTTCATCTTTTGGATCCTCTTCTAAGTTGCATTTCTACAAAAAGAAGAACTTGGTTAATGAATACTAATCATATTAGCTTTCTATGTTTGCAATATAACCCAAAAAAGAAATCAATTTAATTTCGTTTACTCTAACTTGTGAACTTAGCCGGTACAAAGCTATAGAATAGAACCCAAGTTTCTCATCTCTAAAGCTATGAACTTCCATATGGATATGCACCAGTAGGAATTAACGTAACCTTCTTTTCATCACCCTTGTCAAGATCAACTTCTTTGTTGATGCTTTGGTTGGAATCCTAATTGAGGTCTGCACACTCTTGTTTGTGGTTCAATAGGCTGCTGATTAGGGGCTTAACAATTATTACATGTTCTTCATAACATTGTCTTTTGGCAGCCTTCCGAGCAAAGAGTAGAAGATCAATCATAGTTACTAATTCAGTAAACCAAATGTGCCCTTTAAGGAATGAAGCGTAAGGGGAATTGCCAACCCTTGTCAGCTTCAACAATCAGCATTCCCTTCTGGATGTTTCTTCCTCCTACGGCTTTCACCTGTTGTCTGGACCATACCAACATTTAGGGATTTGCCTTTTTGCTACAGAAAGAAATCAAACAAAAAAAGTGAATTCAGACGTGTGATTATTAACAATTGTTCTGATGGACACTTGTAGACTGTAACCTTAGGATTTTTCGAAAAATTGGTCCGAAATTTGATCTTCAACTCTATTTTCTTATGCTTTAAATTATCTATCTCAGGACTGGAGAGCTCAAAATTACGTGAAATTTTTATATTTATAAACTTTCAGCTTTTCCTGGTTGACGAATTCTGCCATTGCATTCCATGTTGGTCTCCCTAATATTGCGAGGTCTTCTTCCATTTTTATACTCATTCACAATCAAGGTATTGCTTTGAATATCTCACAAAAATTTAAAAAAAAATCATAGATACAAGTTCATAGATGACGGATTGCTTTATCAAGCTTTTCTGTTGCCTTGTCCAAGTAAGTTTCAAATAGCATCAGAAGCCCTTCCTTTGGTGTACTTTTGGTGATGATATTTGAAGCTTTGAGCCTAAGTTCACTTGCATATAAATTC
>JAOSBN010106907.1:0-11003 GCA_027563595.1 Erythroxylum suave
ACTTACCCACGCACGCTACCTCCCCCATACCGTGTCCCATCGTGAACTCAGATACCACCGGCTATCGGGGAATGGTTTCGAGAATGAGTCTGAGCCTGAACCGACCGACCCGACCATATATATATATATAAAGGAATAAAGTGCCCCTAGATTGATTCTATCTAATGTTCCAAAAAACAGAATGCATTAACTGCTAGTAATGGAAGTGCTTTCAATGAATGTCAATTCCCCACTCCACTCCACTCCATTTTAGCTCCACTCCCATAACACCCAGAAGTAGAAGTTGATAGAATTTTATTATTAATTTTGTGGCCTAGTGTAACATAATTTTGTACAAACTTCAATTAATTAGATGTCAAGATCTCATACGTGTTATTGGAACTGTGTTCATAGGCTTGCTATAATGGGTAGGCTTGACCCATGTTTGAAGTGCACAGGAGGCCTTACTGCTAGCCAACCTTAAATACAGTCGTCCCATTGAGAATTGTATGTGGTCTTTTCAGGGTTTGGAATAGCAGTAGTTAGTCCTCTACATCTCTGTTACTTCGCTTTATAAAATACAACAATTGACTCAATTGCTCCTCAGTTTCTAGGTATTTGTCCATCCAAATCTTGAATATAGCATGTTGCAGTCATAGGGTTAGTCTAATTGTATTGATTAATCATAACATTAATCAAAAATTTCGATTTAATTATTCTTTCAGAAGTTGCTCCTGACAACTTTCCAACTTTTATTGATATGATACCCTCTTCTTTTCCATTTAGGCCTCTCATAGAAAGACATTACATTTTTTCTCGCTAAAGGTGATTAATATTGGAAAATTAGGGTTAATTGCATTACATAGAAAAAGAATGAAAAGGACGGAAAACGATATGCTTCTAGCCCCGCTACCTATATTTGTAGATTTTGGAAACTTCACTGCTTCACCTACCCAAAGAAAAAGAAGAAGGAAAGAAAAAACACTCCAGAAACCTGGCCGGTGATGTACTGATGCATCATCACTGGCAAATGCAGGAACGAATACACACCAAAAATCGTTTCTTTTCCTTGTATCCTTCTTCTATGTGTAGTAAAGCTAAAAACTTTGGTTTCAATGGAGTCTTATAAGTTAATGTGAATGGATCCGATCAACAAGGCTGAGCTTCAAGTGTTGGTTATAGTGGTGAAGATGATGGTTAGGGGAAAAAAATCCAAAAAATGAACAATGAGAGGAGATCCTTCTAGCTTAGAGTAACAAAGAAAAAACATGTACTTTATAATTAGAGCTTTAAGTAAAAAAAAAGAACAATCTTTGAACATAAAATAGCAATGAAGATTTGGAACAAGCAAAAAAAGTGCATCACCAACGGTAAATGCAGTGTAGATCTAACAACAATGGTAATGAAGCAATGAATATGTAACAAAAACTGTTTCTTTTCTTCGAATCCTTCTTCTATGTGCAATTAAAGCTAAAAACTTTTTATTAGGAGGTGAACTCATCCATTGACTGGCTTGCGAGGCGTGTGGTGGATCTACCATTAGGTTTGTTAACTTATTCAGAACCTCCAATAGACTTGAAGGCGCTCCTATTAGGAGATCTGGTTGGGGCTGCCAACCTTTCTTTGTAATTCTTAATTTTATGTAGGCTTTGACCCCTTTTTGATCTAAAAAAGCTAAAAACTTTAGTGTCAAAGGAATCTTCTAAGTTAATATAAAGAGATTTGATCTAAAAAGTTAAGCTTGAAGTGGTATATACTATATACTGAAAAGATAGAAACGTTGAAAAGTTACCATAAGAAGAGATCCAGTAGGCATAAATGATCTAGATAAGGAAAGTATCTCTAACTTTCATTTATAAGAACAATTAACGTCTTTTTTAAATTAGGTACAAGCTCAGGCCCTAGGCTCAGGCCAACCCAAGGCCTAACTTAGTAAGCAAAACGATTGTTGTTTTGCTTACAATAGTTGGGTCTTAGGCCTATCCGGCTTATTAAAGACACCTAAAATTGGACTCATAGATCAGCCCATTACTATTCCTAATTTCAAGTTGAAAGGAATTAATACAATTCATAATGTTTTAAAAATTGGATATTGGCATTCTATGTATTACTTCATATATTAATAATTAAATAATTAAAACTATATATTGGATGATGAACCTACTAATTAAATTATAAAAAATATAAATTAATCATTTTATTATTATTAACTTTACCATTAACAGATAAAAATTTATACATTTAAATCATCTATCATCAAAATTTTCGTTGATGTATTTATGCTTCATATTGTAAGAATTATGTCTTTTAGACAATGTTTTAAAATTTAAATTGATAATACAAGAAGTTTAAGGTTTAAAAGGTTTGATTCATCATTAAATTGACTAAAGATTGAATAAAATTAAATAATTTGAAATATGATTTTAAAATAATTTCCTTATCTATTAAAAAATTTAAAGTTTAATTTAAAAATATATTATCAAATAAAAATTAATTTATTTGTTTTAGTTTACAAGAACTTATTAATTTATAAAATTGATTGATTAATTAATAAACTGATGAATTTTTAACAAAAAAAGTTATTAAAATAAATCAAACTAAAAAGTTAAAAATTGAACTGAAATTTTGATAGGTTGAAAGTTTGTATGGTTGAACCAATTAAATTTTTTAATCATTAGTTTTGGATCATTTGGTTAACTTACATAAACAATTTACATTTGATATCCAAGCAAGTTTATTTTGATCTATTTATGCCTTGATAGAATTCTTTTTTTTCTGGTTAAGTTTGAAGTTCAAATTGAACAGCTTATTGACCCAATTAAGTTAGGTTAATCTAACGTCCAATTTCAATCATTGCTTGCTTCAGAGCCTTCAGCCCCATTGCCCCCCACAATGTTATCAAAAACATTGCAATCCATCCTCCTTAGATCACAAGGTGCCTACATAATAGAGAAGAGAGGAGAAAACCAACATATTTTTCTTTTGTCAAAGTTTTTAATACGTTTATAGCACTAAAAATAATTATGACATTGAGAATAGCCAGTCCTATGAGATCATATAAATGTTGGAACCATTTTGAGAGGTTATATTTAAACATACATAAGCAAATAAACGAAGGATACTAATGGATTGATGACTGAAAGAAAAACTGTAAATTGGAATTAATGATTGAAATCCCAGAGCTTATTGATACTCTAAATATGTTTCCATTTCCCCTGTAAAGATTCAGAGTTTCCCAAAGAGATGCTAATCCAACTTCAAACCAATCCCTTAAACCATGATAAAGAAAGATTTAGGAGATTCTCAAGGAGTTTACGATTAAGAATATGTTAAAGATGCCCAAAAGAATCTGGCGCACTAACTAGTGATTATGCTTCTTCAATTCACAAAGACCCAATTAGCAATCCTGCCCTCTACTCATATCACCTCATTAAAGCTCACAAAACCGCACAATTATATAAAAGGAGATGAACATACTGGCATATTCCTATTATCTGTCATCATAGTTCTAGGGTAGATAAGAAACTATGAATTCAACAAGAAAAGTTTTGAGCTTTAAGCCGTGGGAGCTTCCAGCTACCGAGCTAAGCAAAACCCACAAACGATCAAGTTCCCCACTTCACAAAAGCAATCGATTCAATAAAGAAATGAAATTTAAGTCCACGGTTACCTCAAACCAAGCTGCTCATTCGTAACAAGTGTAGAAAGTAAGCATAGAACTTCTAGCACTGCAACAAGGAAGAACAGAACTTCTAGTCTACTCAAATCACAAGCTTGAAGATGACTTTAGTTTCCAGCAGCTTCTAAGGTAGATAGTTTGCTCCAAAGGACGGAAATTTCATAGAAGATCAGCATCCACACTTAGTATACTAAATGAGTTATCGGTAAAGTGTAGTAATGTGACTCTACTAACAATGTATGTATCTCACAAGTGTTTGTAAGGCTTTGGTTCAAATAGAGACTATGAGGTTTTTCAATTCTTCAGAAATGGAAATTTCCATTTTCAAGTTTGTTTCGTTCCACTCTTATAATTTTATCTCAACACAACTCTCTGCATAATTTCAAATGCATCTCAAGATCAACAACAGAAGAATAAAAGCAAGGAATTTTAATTCACAGAAGAAGTAGAAGAACAAGATGGTTTTTTTTATATTTCTGCAAAATGTTGCATTCGTAAAACACTGATCTGGAGCCTTTCATATTAACTCACACATTCTATGCCATTTTTACATCAATGGCTGGAAATGAAAAAACAAAAAACTAAGGAGCAAGATGTTGACAAGTATCTTACTCTCATTGGTTGATCAACGACAAAGACAAAGACAAAAGCTATCTGAAAAATTAATAAACCCTAACAATAGTATCACCTGATGATTTAAAGCTACCGAAAGTGAAAAAGACAAAAAAAAACTTGACATTTCAGAAAAAACAGGAGTTAATGTGCGGATTTGAGCAAGCTTAGTTCTTTAAATGGTAACTAATGCTTTGACTTTGAATTCTTCCACTTCATTGACTTGCATGGTTTCTTTATAGCTTCTTCAAGAATTGATCAACTCTGCTTCAGGTTTTTTTTTCCTTCAATTGATTGAAAACAACTCTATATTTGCTTCACGCATTCTGCTTCTTCTTCCTTGAGCTTTCCTTTGCATGTTGCTTCAATCTCTTCACTTTTCTTGCACTGATTTCCAATCATTCGTATTCTGCTCTTTAGATCTAAACACTTCTAAATTGCTCCCAAAATCATCATCTCTAGCTTTCCTGGAATCTTGTTCTTCATTCTGCCTTTCTTCTTCACTTTCACTGATTTTGCAAACTCTTCCAAGAATTTCAACATAGCAGGCTGCATGAAATAACACAAATCAACAGCTCCTCCTTTGTTTTGTGGGCCTGCACTTCTATCAATTTCCTCAAAGATTCAAATCTCCATTTTGGCAATGCCTTTGTGAATAAATCAGCAAGTTGGAAGTTTGATCTTCAGAAGACCATTTTGATTTCCTTTTCTTCGATCAATTCCCTAACATAATGATACTTTACTTTCATATGCTTGGTTCTCACATGATCATATGGATTCTCAGCCATTGAAATGGCAGCACTAGAATCACAATAGATTGTCACACAATTTTCCTTCAACTCATCCATATCCTTCATAATTTTCTTCAACCATTGAGCTTGTTTGGCTGCTATATTTACTGCCACATATTTAGCTTCAGCTGATGATTGTGCGACACTCCTTTGCTTCTTTAAACACCAAGTAAAAATTCTAAACCCCAAACTACAACAATATCCACTCCTACTCTTGCATTCATTGCTTCCAACATAACTTGCACACTAAACACATACAACTCCACCTTTTCCCCTTTTCCAAACGAAATTCCATGATTAACAGTATGCTTCATGTATCTCAATATTCTTCTAACATGTAAAGCATGTTGTCTAGAAGGATTGTGATTAAAACCAGCCATGATGTTTACAGCACATGCAATGTCAAGCCTTGATGCACACAAATACATTAAGAATCCAATCATGCATCTATAGTAAGTTACCTCAAATTGCTCGCCTAGTTTTGTAACCTCCAACTTTAGCTAATGTTCCATGGGAGTTGACATGCTACTGCTATCTTTTAAACTGAAATTTTCAATCAGCTCCTCTGCATATTTCCTTTGATGAATGAATATCCCATCTTTCCTTTGATCAATCTCCAAACCTAAGAAATAAATCATCTCTCCTAAGTCTGTCATTTGGAATTCAGACTTCATCAGCTCCTTGAAGTCCTCTACCAACTTGTCCTTAGATCCAATTATAAGCAGATCATCTAGATATAGTGAGCAGATCAGTTTTTCTCCTTTATGTTTACATACAATGTGGCTTCACTTTTGCTTCTTATGAACCCATTCTTTAGCAGGTAACTATTGATTCTTAAATACCATGCTCTTGGAGCTTGTTTCAGCCCATATAGAGCCTTAACTCGCTTGTAAACTTTCTGCTCTTGTCCCTTTTTCACATATCCTTCTGGTTGCTTCAAGTATACTTCCTCATCTAACATTCCATTAAGGAATGCACTCTTCACGTCCATTTGAGGCACTTTCTATCCATTGTTTGCTCCCAATGTCAGCAATAATCTCACTGTGTCAAGTCTTGCCACTGGTGCATAAGTTTCAGTGTAGCCCACTCTATATTCTTGCTTATACCATCTTACAACCAACTTAGCTTTATACTTGTTGATAGAGCCATCCGGGTTAAGCTTTGCCTTATAGATCCACTTCGAATCTACTACTTTGGTTTCTAGATTAGGCAGATCCACCAGCAACCAAGTCCCATTTTCCTCTATTTCGTTTATCTCTTCATCCATTGGACCTTGCCACACACCTTGTTTAATTGCCTGATTGTATGTTTTTGGTTCAGCTCCTGTAGACATGGCATATTCGAATACTATGAGTGCATCATCTGGTTCTTCATCTGCATCATTGTACCTGAAATCAAACAAGGGGTTAGTTTCATTATAAATTGAGGCCACGTACCTCTCCTTATGTGCACTGTCAGAGCTGGAAGTCTCCTCCTGATTTTCTGAACTCAATTCCTCATTTTCTGAGATAGGTAACAACTCCTCCTGATTCTCTTCTTCTTCAGAATTATTGGAGTCTCCAGCTGCTATCACTTCATCATGTGGTTCTTCTCTCATAACATCTTCAACAACTGGTTCATTCAATGGTATCTCAATGTCAACTGCTCCTGACTTCTTTACTGTAGGCTCTCCCCATTTCCATCCTTCATTTTCATCAAATTTTACATCTCTTGACACAACCATCTTCTGAGTTTCTGGATTGTAAATTCTATACCCTTTAGATTCTGCACTATATCTCATCATAACTCCTTTAATTGCTTTTTCATCTAGCTTTGATCTCTTAGCATCTTGAATGTGCATGTAGGCTAAGCATCCAAAAACTCTTAAATGTTGCACCTTTGGTTTAACACCAAATAAAACCTCAAATGGAGTCTTTTCTTTCAATGATCTAGTTTTTAATCTGTTTTGCAAATACACTGCTGTAAAGCAAGCTTCAGGCCAGAATTTCCTTGGTACTCCCATCCCAAACATCATTGATTTTGCTATTTCTACTATGGTTCTATTCTTTCTTTCTGAAATTCCATTTTGTTGTGGTGAGTATGCTACTAAAAACTGATGGAAAATGCCTTCCTTCTCAAAGTAGTTTTTCATTTCATTTGAAACATAATCTCCTCCTCTATCACTTCTCAAACATCTCACCTTCCTTCCATATTGACTTTCAGCTTCAGCTCTCCATACTTTAAGGTAACCAAACACTTGATCTTTGCTCTTCATAAAGTAAATCCATGAATACCTTGACAGATCATCAATGAACTCCACATAATATCTATTTCCTCCAGCTGATTGTGTCTCTATAAGTCCACAAACATCAGTGTGTACTAGTTGTAACTTCTCTGTGGCTCTCCAATCACTTGCTAGAAAAGGTAAATCATGGCTTTTTGCTTTTGCACAAGCTTCACACACTGATTTTAACTTGCTACTCAAATGTGGTATTCCATGAACGAGCTCTTTCTTCTGCATATCAATGACATAATCTGGATTTGCATGTCCAAATTTTGTATGCCACAGTTGAGTTAATTCTGTCAATGGAATGACAACAAATGCTCCATCTACTTCTGTCATTTTAAATTTAAAAACTCTGTTGATCATCGGAATCTTATGCACCAACTCACCTTATTGATTGAAAATCCTGCACATTTCATCTTCAAAGTGAACTTTGTATTTCTTCTCCAACAACTGACCAACACTAATCAAATTCTGATCTAGTTCAAGAATGTAATACGCTTCCTCAAGAATTGTGTTTCCAGCGCTTGCACCTAATTGCATAGCCCCTTTCCACGATACTGGTATAATTTCTCCATTTTCAATCTTTACCACTGTATTTATTCTGGTATCCTTCTTCACAAATGCTTCTCTTCCTTTTGTCATATGATTTGAACATCTACTATCCACTAGCCATTCACCCTCCTTCTCCTCCTTTGCTTCAGCTATGTAACTTTCAACATCAGGGTCATTTGTCTTGGTTTTATAACAAGCTTCCACCACAAATACACTTTCCTCTGTAACTAGTTTTTCTACTGTTTTGCTAGCCTGTGATGAACCAAGTTGACTGTTTGGAATGTTGTGTAGGTTAGCTTGGAGGTTTGAACTATTTTATGATGGTTGTTGGGATGAGAAATTATTAATAGGATAGGCATTTCGTGGTTTTTGGCTTGATGTTTGTGTATGTATCGGTTGGTATGGCATTTGGTGTGTATATGCTGATTGGGATACATAAGGCTGTGTTGTTTGAGGTTGAGGTGAGTAAGCTTGAGACAACAAAGGCTGAGAGGTAAATTGTGGTGGATATGATGCATTTTCAGAATTTGCAACATAATGTGCTTGGTAAAATTGTGATCCAGGAACATTTTAGTAGGGCTGAGTTTGAATTGGTATTTGGCTTGATGTAGTGTTCTGTTTTTGTAAGGGATGGATTGGTGGTGGCTTACCAAAAATAGAGCTTTGAGGATTTGTTGCTCTTTCAACCATTTCTCATTTTTTTGAATGTCCCCTTTTTCTGTAACATATGCAGTCCACATTCTCATTCTAGAAACACTCTTCAGCCGCATGGTTATTCTTCCCACAAAACTTGCAATTTGGAAACATTCCTCACCTTAAAGTTCTAGGTCCACTTTGCATTTGGTTTAAGTTGTTTCCAATATACTGATTGGTAGCTTGGTAATTTTGGGGATGATTCAAGTAAGGTAATTGATGAGGGAATGGTGTTTGAGGATACATTAGAGGTAACTGATATTGCATTTGGTTTTGATAAGCCTGGTTTTGAGGAAATGAGGTTTGGTAAGGATTTTGAGTGTTTTGTGGTTGGTTTTGTGAATGTGAAGACATCTGAGGTTGCACAACATTTGATTCAAAGTGGTTTTGAGTCAGATTTGGTGTTTGGGTGAGAGTTGGTGGGTTTTTTGGCACTTTAAAACGTTCAGCCTTCAAAGCATATTCCTCTCCTTCCCTTCGGATTCCATGTCTCTCTTCATGCATCTCTAGCACATTGAATACTTGCTCCAATGTCACAAAATTTGGATCATTGCTAAATTGCCATTCTACAGGTACTATGCTTGCTTCAAACCTTAAAGGCAATCTGCTCAGGAATTTATCCACCAATCTGTCAGTATTTTTATTTTCTCCAAACTCCTTCAACTGTTGAACTAAATTCATGAATTGGGTTTTTACAACTCCTACATTCTCTTCATCCTTCATCGAGAAATTTTCAAAGCTCCTCATTACAGTCTGCTTCTTTAATCTCAAAGACTGAGCTGAGCCCACATACTCAAGGTTCAATGTTTTCCATAGTTCTTTAGCACTTTTGCAACCAACATGTCTCAACAAAATAGTCTCACTCACTACTGACCTTAGGAAAACAAGAGCCTTGAAGTCTTTGTCTGTGTCCAGCCTAAGTCTTATTAGTTGTTGATATGTTAGTTATGTCATTCCCTTAATTTCAGTCACTCCTTCATTCACCGCATCCCAGCATTCACACATTCTAAGACAATCCTCAACTCTAAGAGCCCAAGCTCTATAATTCTTGCCAGTGAAGACTGATATATTAGCTTGTACACTTTGCAGATTCATTCCTGGAAAACTCATAGCTGCCATGGTTTTGGTTCAGCCCAGGTTGAATGAACTGTGTAGCTCTGATACCACTGTAGAAAGCAAGCACAAAACTTCTAGCATTGCAGCAAAGAAGAACATAACTTCTAGTCTACTCAAATCACAAGCTTAAAGATGACTTTAGTTTCCAACAGCTTTTGAGCTAGATAGTTTGCTCCAAAGGAAGGAAATTTCACAGAAGATCAGCATCCACACTTAGTATACTAAATGAGTTATATGTAAAGTGTAGTAATGTCACTCTACTAACAATGTATGTATCTCACAAGTGTTTGTAAGGCTTTGGTTCGAATAGAGATTATGAGGTTTTTCAATTCTTCATAAATGAAATTTTCCAATTTCAAGTTTGTTTCTTTCCACTCTTAGAATTTTATCTCAACATAACTCTCTGCACAATTTCAAATACATCTCAAGATCAACAACAGAAGAATAAAAGCAAGGAATTTTCATTCATAGAAGAAGTAGAAGAACAAGATGGTTTTTTTTTTTTAATTTCTGCAACTGTTACATTCGTAAAACACTGATCTAGAGTCTTTCATATTAGCTCATACATTCTGTGCCATTTTTACATCAATGGCTGGAAATGAAGAAACAAAAAACTAAGGAGTAAGACGTTGACAAGTATCTCATTCTCATTGGTTGATCAAAGACAAAGACAAAGACAAAAGCTGTCTGAAAATTAACAAATCCGGAAAATAGTATCACCTGATGATTTAAAGCTGCTAAAAGTGAAAAAGACAAAAAAAACTTGACATTTAAAAAAAAACAGGAGTTAATGTGCGGATTTGAGCAAGCTTAGTTCTTTTAATGGTAACTAATGCTTTAACCTTGAATTCTTCAACTTCATTGACTTGTACAGCTTTTTCATAGCTTCTTCAGGAATTGATCAACTCTGCTTCAGGTTTTTTTTTCCTTCAATTGATTAAAAACAACTCTATATTTGCTTCACACATTCTGCTTCTTCTTCCTTCAGCTTTCCTTTGCATGTTGCTTCAATCTCTTCCCTTTTCGTGTTCTGCTCTTTGGATCTAAACACTCCTGAATTGCTCCCAAAATCATCATCTCTAGCTTTCTTTTATATCCAGGAATCTTGTTCTTCATTCTGCCTTTCTTCTTCACTTTCATTGATTTTGCAAACTCTTCCACGAATTTCAGCATAACAGCCTGCATGAAACGACACAAATCAACAAGTACGAGATCCAGTACACCAACGTAATGACAGATGTTGCATGTGAATTGGCTTCTGCATGCTTGAACTTTTGTCAATTTTGGTTGGCCACCGTTTCCATTTTGGTTTCTT
>JAOSBN010106918.1:0-11003 GCA_027563595.1 Erythroxylum suave
TACACTAATCTCCGTTAAATCTCACAAAAAGAAAGCTGGAAAACCTTAAAAGCATGTTTTGATTCAAGTTAATGGGAGAACTCAAGGGTCCATTAGACAGTAATGTAGTTGCTTTTTGTCTCCTGTCATCAGCTTAGTTGTTCTATCAGTGTTAACAGCTCCTATCTGAATAATTTGTAAATTATTCGAAAATTTAATAAAGTAAAATTAAGTGATGAATTCCATCTAATCTAACCAACATTTATCATATTTCCATTCTCGAACTGTTATCTTCTTTCACTTGCTTGCAATGTTATCATTTTACCATATCAGTGCGTGTTCATTTATTTAGAACCCCACACAGTTCATTGCTTGGTGTTTTCTATTTGTTGGTGAATTTAGGTCCTCAGCTTTTAAAAGCCAGAGGTCCCCAACTAACCTTAGAACTCGTTGATTGAAACCAATTCATCACCTACCTATTGTCGTCATCAAAACCAACCATTCCCTAATGTTAGTAAGCTTACAACCATCACTCATTATCAGAAACTTGAAAAATACCCTAAAAGTTTCACTGGTTAGGCCTTTAAAGGCATTAGTCACACAAATACATGATAGAATGTCTGTTGGGTTACATTGCGCCTAACTATATGATTATTTGATTGATACTCATACTACCTTAGATTCTTTTAAGAATACTTCCATTTAATAAAATTTTGTCTATAGTTTGGTGCTTCCAATTTTCTAATACATCATGGTCCTTTTAGGAGCTTCCACTTTTAAAACTTTAGTTTCCTTAGACAAATTTGATGTACTCCTAAAATCTGTGTTAATTAACTATTCATAGCGGTAAAAGGTTTAGATGATTACTATAATTTTATTAATTTTAAAAGAATTATATAACATTAAAAAATTTAGAAAATTACAATTCTAATGCAACTAATTATTGTGAATTTAAATGGTTTATAAAACATCATTAAATTATATAATTTGTATTAAAGTAACGCAATAAATAAGATATAAAATTACTCTTAAAATTTTTACATTATATTATTTATTTTTAGAATAATGTTGTTTTATTCAATGAAGGTGATCGATTTGGACTAAAACCATATCCTTGTCAAACAAGCAATAGCTTCACCCCATAGGTACTCAGGTAGGTCAATCTTGCTCTGCATTGACTTCACCATGTCCTTTAGGGCGCGATTATGCCTTTCGGCCACACTATTTTGCTCAAGACTACCTGGCGTAGTGAACTATGCCACTATTCCAATTGATTCCAAATACTTGGAAAATGGACCATTTTCCTGTCCTGCAACCCATGTTTGCCATATTATTCCCCTCCTCTATCAGATCTGACAATCTTTATTGATTTTCCCAATTGGTTATCGACTTCAGTCTTGAAGATCTTGAATTTATCAAGAACTTCGGGCTTCTCTTTAAGCAAGAACACATATCCATATCGAGAATAATCATCTATAAATGTCAGGAAGTTTCTAGCATTGCCCAACATGACCGTATGGGGACCACTAAAATTCGTATGTATGAGGTCCAATAAGCCTGAAGCACGAGTTGACCCATTCTTCTTTATCTTGGTCAACTTACCCCTACAACAATCGACATATATCTCCAGATCATTGAAGTCCAGAGTTGAGAGAATATTATCCTTTATTACTCTCTCAACCCTCTCCTTAGAAATGTGGCCAAGATGTTTATACCACAACATATACGATGTGTCCTTTATGGAGGTCCTCTTTCGAGTAACAGGTTCGGTAACATACAAAGAGACATACATCTCATTAAGAGCAAGACACATACTATATAGTTCGTAGGATAAGAAGGCTATACCGATATGTCATGTATTGATAGAAATATTTACAACTGCATTATCAAATACAAAACTATAACCTTCCTCGTCCAAAACTAATACAGATATCAGATTTCGTCTAAAAGACGGTATATAAAATGTGTCTCGTAGGTACAAAACAAACCCCGTATCTAGGTTCAATCCTACATCTCCTATGTACAAAACATCAACCTCCTCATTATTGCCGACCATCAGTTTCTGCTCCCCTCTAGTCGGCCTTCTCCTGGAGATGAACCCCTATATTATGGAAGCGACATGGTTAGAAGCTCCACTATCTAACCACCAAGAACTTGATGTGCTTATAGCTACATTGAATTTATGAATCATGAAGGTCGAGGAGCTACCTGACATATCCTGCTTAACCTTCCAAACTTTGTACTTCTGGCAGTCGAACTTCCTGTGCCCCTTCTTCTTACAGAAGAAGCATCTTATAGCCTTAAGCTCATGTTGCCCCTTGGCAATGCTCGATTGACCACTCTGAATCTGAGGAGAGGGTTTGGTTGTCTTACCCTTTCCTTTACCCTTAGGCTGCTGGGGTCTGGTCTTTCCCTTGCCCTTTGTGGCTGCATACAAGGCTGAATGAGGAGAGCTCTTAATCTTCTCCTTTACTACAGCGCGCCAGGAAATCAAAGCATTAATGTCCCAGGTCTCATCCAATAAGATGTAGGTTGTGACCAACATCTCAAACTCCTGCGGAAGAGTATATAGTGCCAAATGCACTATCAAGTCATTAGCCATTGGTATATCAAGTGCCTTCAGCCTACTCTAAAGGTGCACTATCCGAATGATATACTCTCTGACTCCTCCTTCTCCAGTGTACGCACTATCTGAATGATATACTCTCTGATGCCTCCTTCTCTAATGTAACTCATGGAGAAAAGCTTTTTAATTAAGGCCATCTTCTCAGCATTAGAAGAGGTCTTGTATCTCTGGGAGATACTATCTATGAACTCTCTTGCTACTGTCGTATCTGCAAGTCCGCTCAACAGGTGGTCTAGTATCGACCTCTTGATGGTCAAATAGCACAACATATTTGACCTTTCCTAGGTCTCCATTGCTGCTTTGTCAGCTTCTGAGCTGACATCTGTGAGTGGAGGAGGGTGCTTGGTATGCATGGGAAGGATGATGTCCGTAATCTCCAACGCGAACTCTACGTCCTTCTTCCACTTCTTGTAATTTAAACCGTTCAAGGTTTTAATAGTGACAGCATTGTTGTTCACTAAAAAGGTGACTGAAAAACAGAGAAGACAATGTCAAAATCGGTATAAATGTAGGATAACAACGCTACTCTAAAGCATTAAAAGTATCTATACCGAGAATCCGATTACACATATTATGAAACACCTTTAAGTTGAATACATAATATATGCAATTAGAGACTCCCATAAAAGCGATCAAAGTACAAACCATTAACTCTCATGACATTGTCACCTTTAGGTGAATAGATCACTTAAGTAACAGTCTTCCTCTATCAAATGCTCTTATGAACATCTCAAAACTTTATGTAAGGCCAACAACTTTGGCCAGAATAGCCAAACATAGAGCCAGAGACATCCCCTTACATGTAAGTGGAACAATTGAAAATACTAACTTGAGAGGCCACTTTGGTGACGACATTCTCATCAGTATCATGGAAAGTCTGCCAACACAAGGGATACAACTTTATGTCATCCTCACACCCTATATGGGCATAATCCATGTGAAAATTAATTATAAATGCAAAAACTAAATGCACAGTCAAATAATCACATGCAAAAACTGATAACATTGTCTTTAAACTTTATTTGAGATTTTCATTTAAAAAATTCTCAATAAGAGTGTCTATCGTACTTTTCTGAATACTGAACCTACCACACGAGACATAAAACTTTAAGTGTCTCCCTTGTGTATTGTTTAGAGTACGAAAATGCACTCAAAATTAGCTTAAAAAGAGCTTAAAAACCTTTTCTAGAATCCAATTATCAACGTAATAAATTCAAAAAAAATAAAAAATCACTTAAAAAATTCCCGAACCCAAAAACTGACCCAAAAATGCTCTAGATAGCTTTATGAGAATTTAAAATTTTTATTTTACTATTTATGTCCGTACGGTTGACGTCAGTTGCTGACATGCCCGTCACGTCACTATGCGTGGCGGGAGCTAGATGCATTTGGCACGTGCATGTCACGCGCCCCAATGCGTAGATGCGTGGGCACCGCACGCGTCGCCACATGTCCGACAACCATCAGTGCCATGTGCCTTCAACATTGGTGGACGAACAGGCTGCGTCTCGTGCAATGCTATGCGGCGGTGTGTGATTGGTGCATGCGTTCCTCACCCTCACTACTATAGCGAGACTGCATGCGCCCGACGTTGAAAATCTCCGACACTGGAGGAGATTTTCAACGTCCCGAAGGTCCCTTTTTCACTCCTTTTGACTTGTTTTTCATGGATAAACTTATGTCTATCACTTCTACGCAATTATTTACGCAAAATAACCTGAAACCAAATCACAAATAGAGAAAAACCATATGAGATGAAAAATAAAAAAAACCTTCGTTTTTGGCAATCCTATCACATAATCTCTTTAATACCACGTGTAATACGTAGAACAGGCCTTATTACGTATACAAGATCGATCATGAAAGGATTAAAAATGAAGAAATGTAGAATACCTGATTTTGGTTCCATCCAATCTTTAAATGCTTTTTTTGGCTGCCAAACGAGCTTGAATCTCTTCAGGACCTTTATAGAAAATGTTCATCGGCTCATGGTTTAGGCCTTTCTATAGTTTTTTCAAAACACGGGCGCTCTTAATGGGTCAGAGCTCTGAATGCTCATGAATTACTTAAGTAACCACAGGAGATCATAACCTATTTATATATATATATATTTTCCATATCGAGTTTCCCCATCACAAGGCTGATATGGTCCAGGTCCACACTAAAAGGGACCCATTTTTCACTTGGACTTCGACCCATTAATTTCGATCATTTATTGGGCCACCTTATTACCTTTGTTTGGATCAAATTGCGTTGCTTAACCGGTAATTTATTGAAAAAAAAATCACAATTAATAACTGTCCATTTATAAGGAAAAAGACAAAATTGCCCCTAGGGGCAAAATTGTCTTACGCTCAATTTGTCTCCAAGGTTCCAAATAAACTGCAGAGCACAAGCCGTTATAAGGGGATTGTGCTCCGCATCGTTACTGTAGTTGAATCTGAATTATTGATGATTAGTTTCTCTATATTTGATGTAAGATTAGCAATGAATTCATGAATGATGAACGAGCAAAGCTGTACATAAGACGAGGGAATTGGAATTAAAAGCAAAATTGTTAGTCATATATCTCGATCTTCTCCAGTTTCAGCTAGAGCAAATAGTTTTCCAGAGACCCTTTTGACCCCATTGTTAGGAGGTTTCCTTTCTCAGGAAACGTATACATTTCATAGAGATGGTTTAGGTTTAGAACACTTCCACAAAGAGAAAAGTGGTTGGAAAGTTTGTCAAATCAAACTTGTAATTTTTGTAAAATTCTTTTTTTGAACAAATGTATCATATGTGATTTCGTGTTGTTGAGATTAAAAGTATCATATTCCTAAAAGAAAGGAAGAGTAAAAATATCGATGAACACCGTATTTGAGAATCTCATACAGGATAGGCGCAACTTCAGAGAACTAAAGAAAAATGTTTAATGGTGGAAGAAAGCAATCAAAAGAAATTTTCTTTATAAGTTAGTCAATCAAACCAAATCATAACAGACGGTCAAATCAGATAATGATTCAGAATAACACATAAAAAGTTGATAGTCCCTACCTAACAACAGCTAAGTTGAGCATCTACAAAACAATTTGCACATGACAACAATTAAAGGTCAAGAAGGATTGTAAATGTTATCTGCTAAAAGAAAAATTCTGGTGGTTTTATATGAACTTTGACCTTTTTGTTTCTCTTTAATTTTTTTAATGATGGTAAAACTATAATAACTATTTGATGATTCGAATTAAAATGTTTTAAGTTAATAAAGCACATAAGAGATAAACTCTATTGGTTAAAGCAAATCAATTTTATATTTCATCCCTAGAAAGCCAAGACTTGGATAAGTTCACTGAATTAAGTTTTGTTGTTCTGTTATCAACACCAAGCTCTACTTCCTTATCTTTGTCCTTTGAGAAGAGAGTCACTTGTATTTTCTCAGAGCTTACCAGAAGCACAAAAGCACAATAACCTTGCGCTAAGTTATGCTAATTGCTAAATCCAAGTGAAAAAGGTAAGGGACAAGTAGAAGCTAATCATAACTTTGTAAGTAATATAGGAAGGCATCAATACCTGAAATTCAAGCTTTAGCTAGTTGTCGTCTTCAACCTATGAATCATAAAACTAATTAATAATGTACAGGTTACTCACTTCAGGATCATATTCATTCGATGGAGTTCATATAAGTTTTTATTTTGCAATATATCCTCACATGACAATGAAGTAAAACCTCTATCAAAAGGAGTTAAAAAATTGAAACCCCAGTTTGAGTTTTCGCAAAGGAAGTTGAACAAGTCAAGGGAAATGGCTTCAATAGACATGTTAGGATTTTATATGGCTTTCTGTTGTCTTTATTAACAAAGACTAATGATGCTTGTTGCTTTGAACTTGTTTTACGGAAATGAAGAGTAGCAGAAAAGTAAAGAAGACACAAGAATTACTTGATTCGATAGCTGAAAGCTATCTACATCCAAGGATCAATCTCATAATATGTGGTTCCACTAGCTTCAAGAAGAGAATGAACACAAGAGATTTGGTGTTTCTTAAAGTACCTGCAAGAGTTCCCTTACAAACTACCTGGTATACTTAGCATGTACTCTAACACTCCCTCATATTTTCTCTCTTGAATCAGATGAGTATATGCGCATGTAAGTTGATTGTATATTTGTATTGGACTGATTGTATGTATTTATAGACTGCTGAAGAGAGTATTTGCCTTCTATCTTTGAGTTTATGCTTATTAATTCTTCTGTGTTTCTTACGTGATTATTGCATGTGCCATCTATGTGCTTTACTAAAACTTAGCGTTATTGCTTCTGCTTTGCATTTTAACACTTAGTCAAAATAAATTTTCTTCTCCTCCTTCGACGAATTCTCCAGAGTCTTCTACTCTTCTCACACACGTACACTTCTGTTCGAAAATCCCTAAATCTTGTTCTTAGATTGATGAGTTTTCGTTAAGGGTTTATGGAGAATATGTGATTTCCTTCACAATTATTCTCTCCTTCTCCATGAATCTTCACGTAGCTCATCAATTTGTAGGCAATTTTTGAAACCAAACCCGAGCTTCACTGAAGTTGTGCGGTTGATTGGGTAAGTCTTTTTTGTCTTCAAGGAGCTTCATTTATTTCTAGAAGATCTCTATAGAGAATGGACTTCTTGACTAAAACTACTTTTGTCCCAAAATCTGACAAATTTCGATCTCTTTGTATTTTCTACAGGATAACTTCACCGCTGTTGATTTTATCTCTGATGAAGTGGATTCTCACGTCGATGTGCTTCAAACGCTCATGCAGAACTGGATCCTTGCTCAGGTATAGTGCACTTTGACTATCTGTGTAGATTACGTTTTCTTTAATTTGAACTTGGACTTCTAATAGTAACCCTTTTAACCATATTAGCTCCTTTAGGCCTTCTGTGATAGTGTAGTATTTTGCTTCTGTAGTAGATAAAAATACCACTGTTTGTTGTTATACTTTCCAGCTTACTGTGTTGCCTGAAAGCATAAAATAATATGCCGATAATGATTTGTCAGTATCTTTATCTGTTGCATAATCTACATCTACATAGCCATATAAGTTTGTATGTTTAAGTAGTTGTAAATTAGACTTTGAAAAGCATAATCCATGATTTAAAGTTCCTTTTAAGTATATAAGAACAATTTTAAATCCCGCCAATGTTCTAGACCTGGATTAGCCAAGAATATGCTAAGTAGGTTGATTGCATAGGCTAAGTCAGGTTTAGTACATATCATTATATACATAATACAACCTACGCCTACATTATAAGGATATTTTAGCATCTGTTTCAGTTTTGCTTCTATTGCTGGACTCTTAGCAACTGTCAGCTGCAAGTGTGTGGCAATGCGAGCAGAACTAGGTTTGACATCTCCTATATTGAACTTAGATAGGACCTTCTTGATGTAGTCCCTTTGTGTCAACTACAGCTTCCCCTCTGCTTCATTCCTTATGATCTGCATACCTAGTGGCTTCTGAGCCTTCCCCAGATCTTTAATGTCAAAGTGTTGTCTTAGAGCGGTCTTCTTGGATCCTCTGCACTAGTTTTCTAGTGATGACTAGGTCATCTATATAAACCAGCATATAAACTACTTTCTTCTTCTCTAAATCTTTATAGTACGAGCAGTAGTTATAGGTACTGATTTTGAATTTCATTTCTGTCACAACTTCTTGGAACTTCTTATTCTATTGCCTATGAGCTTGCTTTAGGCTATATAGGGATCTTTCAAGCAAGCAAATATGATTAGGGTTCTTTTTATCTATGAAGCTTGTAGGCTGCTTCATATAGATGGTTTCTTCTAGTTTTCTATATAGGAATGCTATCTTTACATCCATTTGATGTATCTCCCAATCATTCAAAGTAGCTAGGGTCAGAACAATCCTTAATGTTTTGAACTTTATCACTTGAGAGAAGATTTCCTTGTAGTCCACTCCCTCTCTTTGCCTGAAGCCTTTTTCCATTAATCAGGCCTTGTAGATCTTTGGGTCAGCTTCTGTTATTCCATCATTCAGTTTGAATATCCATTTACAATCAATCATCTTTACATTTGGTGGTTTAGGAACTAGCTTCAAATTCTCATTCTTCATTAGAGAAGTTTATTCACTTAGGCAAGCATTTTCCCCCTGTTTTGCATTAGATCTGCTCATGGCTTCCTCGTATGTTTCTGGTGCTCCTGTCTCAACTATTTTTACAACCAAACAAACATATTCTATTAGGTCAGTTTCAATATACGTTCTGTTTGGTATCCTCTGTCTTGGTTCCCTATCTTTGACAAGTTTATAGTCTTTCAACTGAGTTTGTTGAGCTTATGTTGCTTCCTCTTCTTGTTTGGTTCCCTCCTGAGAGTTAGGATCTGTGTCCATCATTTCTTCTTCTGTTAGAGTTGTTTGTTCAGTAGTTGCATCTGTTTCATCTCTTTCATATGTGGAGGGTGGGACATAAAAGGAATTAAATTGTTATTTGATCCCAACTGCTATAGGACTTCTTCTTGGACATTCATTCCTCCATTCTTTTGCTTCAGTAGTGGAAATTCAGTTTCCGTGAACATTACATCTCTGCTTATTTGAGTGTTGTAGGCTCCTGACTGCAAAATTAGAACTTTGTACCCTTTAGTTCCTTCAGGGTATCCTAGAAATACCCCTTTGACAACTCTTGGTTTAAGCTTCTCTTCTATTTGGTGAATGTAAACACAACATCCGAAAGGTTATAAGTGAGTTAAAGTAGGTTTAGAGCCATTCCATAGCTCTTCAGGAATTTTATACTCATTTGCAGATGTTGGTAGTCTGTTTATCAAATAGGCTGCAGATTTTATAGCCTCTGTTCATAGTGCTTGAGATAGACCTGAGGACAGCAGCATACATCTGGTCTTCTCAAGTAGGGTTCTGTTGAGTCTTTCTGCTACCCCATTCTATTGAGGTGTAGCCTTGATAGTTTTATGCCTTTGAATTCGCTTCCTTTGACAACAGTCATCAAACTCTTTGTTGCAGAATTCCATCCCATTATCTGTTCTTAGGCACTTCAACTTCTTTCCTGTTTGGTTTTCCATCAAGGTATGCCACTTCACAAATGCCTCTAATGCTTCATCCTTTGTCGTCAAGAGATATATCCAGCATTTCCGTGGCTTGTCATCAATAACAAGCATGAAATACCTCTTAACTCCCAAAGTTTGAGTCTGAGTTGGCCCTCATAAGTCTCTATGAGCATATTCCATACTTCTGGTGGCTCTTTTTTTAAATCCTTGGGAAAGGGGTTCTGTGATGTTTCCCTAGTATGCATCCCTCATAGAACTTAATCTTCTTCACTCTTGTGTTTGATAGCAGCCCCCATTGCTCTAGTTGTTTAAGACTTTTGTTGCCTGCATGTCTAAGTTGTGTGAGCCACAACATGGTTGAATTGAGTTCCTTTTTCTTCGTTGTTAGGTTGATCTCTGTAGTGCCTACTACAAAGTAGAAACCCCTCCTTTCAATTGCCTTTATGAGCATCTTATCATCCTTGATGATTTCTCTTAAACCATCCTTGGACCTGATCTTGTATCCTTGCTTGTCAAAGATACTCTCTGATAGAAGATTTCTTCTAACACTAGGGACATACCTCACATTGCTCAATGTTCTCCTCTTTCCATCGTACATCTTGATGGAGACATTGCCAATGCCTTGGATTTCCTGTTTCCCTGTATCTGTCATTCTTACCTTGGCTGACAAGTTCTCAAAAGTAGGGAACCAATCCCTGAGGGGAGTTACATGCATTGTGCAGCTTGAGTCTAGAATTCATTTGGTGATAACTCATCTGTATCACCTGTCATAGCAAGTATCTCATCTCCACTGGACTCTTCAAGCTTCCCAACATATCCTGTAACTCCTTTTTGTGCCTTTTTGTCCTTCTTCCTGCAATCCCTGGCTAAGTGTCCTTTATCACAGTAGAAGCACTTTTTACCTTTGGCTTTATTCTTTTTCTTGTCATCATCATTCTTCTTATGTTTGCCTTTTCCCTTAGCTTTCTGTCCCCCACCTTTCTTTAAACGATTTGGGGCAGACTTACTCTCGGATTTGTTGTCTATGGACATCACCTCTAGTTCTTTCTTAAAGTGATTGTCGTTTATCACTTTCTCCATAAGAGAATCAAGAACCCTCTTTACTGTTAGAGCATCACCACTAGCATGCTTGACCACCTTCTTGAATCCATTATAGTCCTGTGGTAGTGACTTTAAAATCACTACAGCTTGGTGTTCTTCAGAAATTTTCTCCTTTGTTGCTCCAAGATCCTAAATTAGTTTAAAGAAATAATCCAAGTTGTCTTCAAGGGTTACAGTAGTATTCATTCTGAAGTTTTATCCGGACTCCACTGACAAGATGACCAACTTCGGTTTGCTTCTTACCGAGCTGAGAGCTGCTGTGGCCAACGAATC
>JAOSBN010106949.1:0-11002 GCA_027563595.1 Erythroxylum suave
TTTCATGGCTTTGCAGGTGATGATCCACATAGGCATTTGAAGACTATGCACATGGTGTGTTCTTCCATGAAACCACCAAGAGCAAATCTTGAAGATGTATTGAGGAGAGCATTCCATTTGAAATTAAAGGAGCATTAATTTCTTCCTTACCTAGATTCCATGGCTTTGCAAGTGATGATCCATACAGGCATTTGAAGACTATGCACATGGTGAGTTCTTCCATGAAACTACCAAGAGAAAATCTTGAAGATGTATTGAGGAGAGCATTCCATTTCACTCTAGAATGCAAGGCCAAGGAGTGGCTTTACACACTACCTCAACATTTCACCACATTGACCTAGGATCAGTTGAAACGAGCATTCTTAGATGAATATTTTCCTACTTCTAAAACTTCAAGGCTCAAAAAGGAGATAACTAGTGTTGTGCAACGTGATAATGAATCCATGCACGAATATTGTACAATGTTCATAATGCTTCTAGCCTAATGTCCTCACGATAATATTTGAAAGAACGATCTGGTTAACTCTTTCTATAAAGGGCTCCTTTGATATCATAAGCCCTCAATCCATGCCGCTATAAATGGTTCACTTAGAAATTGAGTCCCAATGCTGTATGGGACCTCCTTCAAAAGATGGCTACCAATGATCCTCAATTTGTAGACACAAGAAGGGTGTACAATACCGATCGGCTTCTTCCCAAGATATTATTGCTGAAATTGCTACTTTGGGAAACTGAGTGGAGAAAAGACTCAATATTTTGGAGAATAATGTGAAAGCCAAGCAATTTAATTCAGCGGGTCATTCTCAAATGATAGTAGCTAGATGTGAGTACAGTGGATCCATAATGCATGCCTCCAACAATTGTGCTAGGTATGAAGAAGTTTATGCTCTCTACCAAAGTAGGAATGGCCAAATCAAAAGAAGGATCCCTATTCTAATACCTTTAATCTAGGTTGGAGAGATCACCCTAACTTTAGATGGTGTGGGGATCAAGGCAATACTCAAGGAAATTCTTCCAATCAAATGGAGTCTAATCAAGGGACACCATCTTCTTTTTCTAAGGGTGGTGAATTTGCTATGATCATGAAGGGCATTACCGGGAATAAATTAAGATTAGATCAAGAGAAGACACAAACCGAGGCTAAGTTGAATGCTAAGGGGAAAAACATGGACTCATGTCTACAAATTGTGTTCTCTAAGTTGGAGCAAATAGAGACTAAGCATGAGAACTTGAACACTTTTGCTACTCAAATCTCAAACAACTTGAGTGAAAAACAAACAAATAGTAGTGGTTCTATACCCTCCTAAACAATGATAAATCCTAAATTTTTGAATGCAATCATATTGAGAAGTGGTAACGAAATTGGCGCTCAGAAAGTGCAATTCAAAAAGAATGAAGAGGATGAAGAACTGGTTAATGAGGCAACAAAAGTTGAATTTCCTCCTGTCAACACTACTCAAGAAACTTCCCAAGCTGAGAAAGAAGCTTCTATTCAATCTGAAAGCTTACAAGAAAAGAAGCTCTTAGAGAAATCTCGAAAACAACCAATGGTGCAAAATGATGAAGAGGCAACAACAACTATCATGAAAAGACCAATGGAGAAAGGATCACCTTCAGACTCCAAAGGTCATAGGTAAACATTCATGACTTGCCTTTTCCAAATTCTTACTTGGTTAGTAAATATTTTGTTGACAAGAAAGACAATGATGAATCGTTTGAAATGTTTAGCAAACTTGAGGTGAATGTGCCATTGCTTGAGCTGATAAAAAAGATGTCTAAGTGTGTTAAATTCTTGAAAGACCTGTGTACAAATAAGAGAAAGTATAGGCATAATGAGATAATCCAACTGGAGTTGAGTGTTAGTGCCTTATTTAAGCTACAGTTGCCCATTAAATGCAAAGATTCGAGTTCTTACACTATCCCATGTACCATAGGTTGGACTACTATTTTTCATGCCCTACTTAACTTAGGTACAGCAATTAATGTCATGTCGATCTTAGTTTATAAGACCTTGGGTGTTCAAGCTTTGAAAGACACTAGTGTAGTACTTGGTCTAGTTAATAGGATGGTAAGATACCCTAAAGGCATTCTTGATGATATCCTTGTGAAAGTCAAAGGTCTTGTTTTCCCGGCAAACTTATATGTCCTAGATATGACTAACGAGCTCCCTGCTGAAAGTACCTTAATTCTAGGTAGGTCATTCTTTCTGATTGCTGAGACTATAATTAACATAAAGAAGGGTCTTATCACTATAGGAATTGGGGATCAAAAAGTGCAATTTAATCTTTTAGAAGCTATGAGCCATGGTTATAAAGATTGTTCTTACTTGGGTATTAATTTGATTTAATGTCATGATAATGATGTGGATGACTTGTATGAGACAGATGTGCATGATCCTAACTGGTATGAAATGGTTGTGAATCATGATGATGCACTTGTTTATCCTCCTCCCATTCTTTTGATTTTTGTGCATGTGAAGGTGATGTATCATGTATCCATTGTTTAGAGATAGATAACTAGCTTTCAATGCTGCATGATTTTGATGCATCTGCTTATTTTGATTCTAATATTACTGCTGATTCTACACTTGATAGCCTTGAGAAAGGTGTGATTCTTGATTTTGTAGGAACTAATGATAAAGGAGATGTTATACAAGCCACAAATATAATTTCTCCTTCAAATGGTGTTAGTATATTAGAAGAGGATAGTAGTGACCCTGCTATTGCTCTAACCCTTTTAATCCCACTCCCACTTTTGATTTACTTTCTTTTTCTATTGATCAAACTGACCCTAATTATGCTATTTCTAGGTCATCTGATGGTGGAATTAAGTCAGGAAGTGGAGGACATATACACCACACTGAGCTTATATCTCCTTCCCCAAGCCACATGGATACACCACTCATATTGAATGCACTTGATATACCAAAGCTAGTTCCTTTTATTGTGCAACCCCCTAATTTAGAATTGAAACCCCTTCCCTGTAACATGAAATATGTCTTTCTTACTAATGATTTCAAATTGTCCGTTATTATTTCGAGTTCTCTGAGTAGTTCTGAAGAAGAGAGATTAGTTTTCGTGTTGAAAGGGTATAGGAGGGCTATAGGTTGGTCCTTAAGGGACATAATAGGAATTGATCCCTTGGTTTGCTCACACAAGATTCTTTTAGCTGAAGGGTCCAAACCAATTAGGCAGTCACCAAGGAGGTCGAATCCTCTCATTCATGATGTGATTAAAAAGGAAGTGGCTAAATTATTGAGTGCAGGGATCGTATATGCCATATCAGACAGTGAGTGGGTGAGCCCGGTAAAGGTAGTACCAAAGAAGAGCAGTATCACAATAGTGAGAAATGAGAGTAATGAACTTATTCCAGTAAGAGTTCAAAATGCTTGGAGAATGTGTATAGAGTATGGGAAGTTGAACGAAGGGACTAGGAAGGATCATTTTCCATTATCTTTCATTGATCAAATGTTGTCAAGAATATCTGGTAAATCTCACTATTATTTCTTGGATGGCTTTTCAGGTTACTTCCAAGTGTCGATTGCACCTGCATACCAAGACAAGACTACTTTTACATATCCTTTTGGTACCTACGCTTATCGAGGGATGCCATTTGGGTTGTGTAACACTCCAGGCACCTTTCAAAGGTGTATGATGGCGATCTTCAATGATTTATTGCAGTGAAATATGGAGGTTTTTATGGATGAATTCACCATTTATGGTGATAGCTTTGATGATTGCTTGCTTAGTCTTAAATGTATTCTTGGTAGATGTATTAAGAAAAAATTGGTTTTGAATTATGAAAAAAGTCATTTCATGGTAGATAGTGGTATAGTGTTAGGTCATCACATCTCTCAAAAGGAGATTGAGGTTGATAGAGTCAAGATTGAAATCATTTCTTCACTTCCTTATCCTACTTGTCTTTAAGAATTGAGGTCTTTCTTGGGGCATGTGAGGTTTTGTCGGTGGTTTATGAAAGATTTTAGTCCAATTGCTTTACCCCTTTCTACATTATTGAAAAAAGATATTAATTTTCACTTTGATGATAAATGTAGACATGCCTTTAAACTTTGAAATCCTTGCTTGTTTCACCTCTTATTTTGACTGCACCTAACTGGGATTTGCCTTTTGAATTGTCTTGTGATGTTTGTAACTTTGCAGTTGGTGCTATGCTTGGTCAGAGGGAGGAAAAGTGATCCAGAGTGATAGTTTATGCCTCCAAGATACGTGACTCCACTCAAGTGAATTACACCACTACTGAGAAGGAACTTTTTGCTATAATCTTTGCTATAGATAAATTTAGACAGTATCTGATAAACTCTGGAGTGATTGATTTTACAGATCATACAGTAGTGCGGTACTTGTTCAATAAGCTCCAATCTAAACTGAGACTACTGAGATGGGCTTTGTTTCTACAAGAGTTCAATATTGAAATCAGAGATAGAGCTGGAGCGAAAAACCATGTGACTGACCACCTTAGTCAGTTACCTGAAGGCACTGAGGGGGCTGACCCTTCTTATCTTATTATTGATTCCTTTCCTGATTCTACACTTTTTGCCTTGGCAATTCAAGGGCCCTGGTACTCAAATATTGTTAATTACATTGTCGCTGATCTTATGCCTCCTTCTATGTCTAAATTTCAGGTTGATAAGCTGAAGAGGGAGGCAAGATACTATATCTGGGATGCTCCAATTCTTTGGAAGCAATGTAGTGACCAGATCATTAGACGATGTGTTCCTAGCGATGAGATTCACTCTATCCTTACCTTTGCACGTTCTTTATCTTATGGGGGACACTTTAGTGCTAATAGGACTATTGGGAAGGTTTTAGAGTGTGGGTTTTATTGGCCTACCTTATTCAAAGATTCTTATGCTTTTTACAAGTCTTGTGATAAATGCCAGAGGTTTGGGAGTCTAAGTAGAAAACATGAAATGCCTTTAAGACCTATGCATTTTTTTGAAATTTTTTATGTCTAGGGCATGAATTTTATGGGTCCCTTTCCTTTATCATTTGGGTTTTCATATATATTACTTATAGTGATTATGTGTCTAGGTGGGTAGCGGCAGTGCCAATTGGGAAAGATGATGCTTCCACTGTTTTCAAGTTTTTATGTTCTCATATCTTTTGTAGGTATGACATTCCAAGAGCAATCATCAGTGACCAAGGAACACATTTCTACAATAGGACCATCAAGTCTCTACTTGCTAAATATGAAGTTAATCACAAGTTAGCAATCCTTACCACCCTCAAACAAATGGGTTGACTCAAGTCTCTAATTAGGAAGTGAAGTGGATACTAGAAAAGATTGTGAAACCATCCCACAAGGACTGAAGTGAAAGACTTGAGGAGGCGCTGTGGGGTTACAGGACTGCTTACAAGACCACTATAGGCATGTCTCCTTTCCAATTGCTCTATAACAAGTCTTGCCATCTAACTACGGAGATCGAGCAAAAATCTTATTGGGCGATAAAGGTATGTGATGTAGACCTTGAATCTTCACTTGAAAATTGGACAATGCAACTCCAAGAGCTTGAAGAGATGAGACTTGAGTCCTATGATAACACCAAAATTTATAAAGACAAGCTGAAAATTATTCATGACAAATATATTCTAAAGAAAGAGTTCCATGAAGGTGACAAAGTTCTAAAGTTCAAGGCCCGGTTAAAGTTGATGCCCGAGAAGTTTGTCACCAAGTGGGAGGGCCCTTTCAGGGTTACCAAGGTGTATTAATTTGGTATGGTAGAGCTAGTGGATGAAGCAACAGGCCATGTTTCACAAGCCAATGGTCATCTCCTTAAGCACTACCATGAGTATCAAAGACCCCCTTAATCACACGATTGTTCCCTTCCACCCTTCTCCTTTACTTTCTATTGTATTGATGATGATATCTGTCTGCCGAGATAGTTTGGAGTAAGTGTGGGGGAGGGAACCTTTCCAATAGGAAGTAGTTGTAGTTGTTTTTTTTTTTTTTTAGTAGTTGTTAGTTTAATTTCCCCTTGCTCTTTCCATTTCACCTACACTTGTTTTTCTTACATTGAGGACAAGACATTGACTAAGTATGGGGGAGGGATTGCTTTTGCTGATTTGTTTTGCCACTGCTTGGATTGCCATTTTATTAACTTTGCATTATGCATTGTTTGGTTGACTGAGCTAAAATATTCAAAAATTTTGAACTTTTTGAACTTCTACTTGACTTTTGTAGTCCTTGGGCTTTGTTTTCAAATCCTTGTTGCTTATGCCTATGAATAGTAGCATGTCAAGGTTTGAATGCATTTTGATTTAAGTAATTTTTATTCTTGGTTGATTAACATAGTGGATTGCCTTTGGTGCAGTCTTATTAACCTTGTTTTATAGCTTGATTTTAAGGAGGGAATATCTTAGAGAAAGCCTTGTTAGAAGGATTTTTTAGACTTAATTTTCTTTCTCATCTTGTGTGATTTCCACCTAGTTTGATTAGCCTCTAGAACTTATTTAGATTCTTTTTCAAAGCTGTGTTAATACCTAGATTTGTGAGCATGATAGGGGCATTTATTTCTAAACCCTTTCGCCCATATACAAGCCATTTTAATTGACCTTTGCTTATCTCTTTGAGCCCTTCACTTTCTTTCATTCCATTGTTTTTGAACAAGTATTTTACAGGAGTTACATTATGTTCTTCATGATTAAATGTGCATCATTGATGTTGCTATTTTTATCTTCTTGGGTTGTTTTTATCTTTTGGGTTGGGTATGCCAATATTCTAAAAAAACAAACAAAAAAAACAAGAAAGAGAAGAAAATGTATAGAAAAAGCAAAGAAAGAATTTTGAAAAAAACGAAGAGAGAAATGAGAAAAAGAATTTTGAAAAAAAGAAGAGAGAAAAGAGAAAAAGAAAAGAAAGAGGAATAATTTGGCCGAAAAGAATAAAGTTTGAAATAAGGCATTCCTTGGTGGTTGAAGATCAAAGATTGGTTCTTTAAAGTTGATATTTGCACATTGGTGTTCATTTGATGGTTACACTTTAGCTCACTTTGAGTTGATTCTTAACACTCATGCATTTAGTGGCGGAGCCAGGAATGTCTTGGAGCCGGGGCTGAGATGGTGGCGGGCTGGCAGCCGGTGGCTGGGCAAGGTTGGGGTGGTGGCAGGCTGAAGGCTAAAGTGAAGGCTAAAGCTCTTTGTGTTTCTGTTGATTGCTGCTCTACTTTCTTTTGTCTAAATTTATCTGTTCTTTTTTTTTTTTAATACTGTAAGTACTCTAGCACACTCCCAAAACCCTTTTCTTTTCACTCTTGATCTTGCACTCTTAAAAGACTGAATGCGATGTGAATTGGAAATATAAGTTTCTATGTTGTTGTATATTCTGATACTAGTGTTGTATCCCTTTTATAGCTTCTGCATGGTGTTTAAGGTTTCAAACAAGTAGAATGGATCAGCTCTCCTCCATGTGCCATCCACGTGAGTCATTAATGCCTTTACTCCTTCTGTCTGCGTTTCATGACTGGTGCAGCTGTGTTTTACATTTCTGTCTATGCCTCTGCGTCAGTCACTTGCGTTTTGTATGGGTGAATATACTTTAGCTGTAAGTAAGATGATAGCTTCTTATATTTGTAATACATAATGAGGACACTACCGTTTTAACTCCAACAGATGGTTTGTGTTTATTGTCATGTGAATATGTCTTGATAGCTTAGGCTTTTGACTTCTGCATATACGACAGTGTATTGAGTTAAAACCATCAGACATATGTTTATTTGCTTTTGTCTCTCACGTGGGTTGGTCTGGACCAAACTTATTTGTCTTTGCCTCAGTTGATAGAACCATTGAGAACTCCTCTTTTCTTTGTCTCCTTCACACACCTTGCACACACTTCACTTCTGTCTTCAATTTTTCCATGCATTCTCGTCAAATTTTGGTATCTTAAACTCAACTTCATTTTACTTTTCTTCTTCCTACGCCACCTGCGTCCCTCTTCCTTCAACGCTGCCGCTCATCATGTTTCCACCATTGTCGGCCACCTGCAACTGGCGACCACCAGGGGTTTGGCCAGGGACAAGCCGGAGCTGGCGCGGGGGCTTGTCTTTTTATAGCTCCGCCACTGCATGCATTGCACTTTTCATTATTTTCATTTCATCCATTTATTAGTCTTTCATCAACATTACAACCCTACAAAGTCCCCTTGATCATGAATCTATGGTATGATAGTGGTGGAGATAGTAGAATTTTTACAAGCTTATCGTAGGTGCTAATCTAGGTGGATTGAGTAAAAATTCCCTATTTGAGAGATGAGTGAGACACTTTTACCTTATGAGAGATCTATTATATTTCTCTTCTTTCTGTTTTGTTATGTCTCTTGTGTTAGTTCTTTACACCGAAGCATTCCATGATTGTTGATTGATTAGGGATAAAGGTTGCTTGAATTGATTGCACATTCTTGCTTTGACAGTTTTATGTTTGCTTGCATTGAATCTAACTGCTGGATTTCTCTTTATT
This sequence comes from Erythroxylum suave, assembly GCA_027563595.1. Lineage (NCBI taxonomy): Eukaryota > Viridiplantae > Streptophyta > Magnoliopsida > Malpighiales > Erythroxylaceae > Erythroxylum > Erythroxylum suave. Next base: position 8,472 of record JAOSBN010106949.1, read on the forward strand.
GATATTTTGCCCAGGAGTACAAAAGGCTAAGTGTAGGGGAGTTTACAAACTCATTTATTTATAGATTTTTTCATATCATTTGGATGAGTTTTTATCACCATAATTGATCTTTATTGCATTATTTGACTATTATTTGAATTATTGTGTTTTACATTTAATTTGTGTTTAAAGAGGCAAAATTTTCATATTTTGGTTTAATTGTGATCAATTGATTTTAGGACAATTGATGCTACATTATTTGTAATTTTTATTGAAAGGTACTTGGGAGAAATTAAAATACAAAGATACAAAAATAGTAACCCAAAGCATTAAAAGTCAACTGAAACAAAAGACCACAAAACGACACAGTATGGTGAGATAAACGACCAAAATGCAGCAAGTGGACAGCTAAAATAAAGGGACAAAATGACACAGCATGGTGAGGCAAGGAAGAGAAAAACACAGCAGATAAAAGACCAAACGCAGCTGCTAGAGAAGAGATGAAAACGCAAGGCAACGATGTAAGAGCAAAACACAAGCACCACTGAAGAAAAAGCAAGTTAACAGTGGGTGAGTAAGAAGCAAGCAAAACTATGTGAAGAAAGCCAAGAGGAGTAGTCCAAAACACAACACGCTCAAGCAGTTGGAAGGAAGAAGCCAAAACACAAGTCACATGAACAAAAAATGCAGACGTTAAAAGTGAAGACAAAACACACAGTAGAAGAGAAGACGCTGTCGTTGGTGGGACCCAAAAAAAAGAAAAACAACACCCACGTTAGAGAGAAAAAGGAGAGAAAAACACGCAGGTAGGGGGCTAGAAAAAGTGAGGTGCATGGGTTTTTGAAAGAACAGGAGCGTGCATTGTTTTTGGGGCAAAACGAAAAACATAAAGAGAAAAATAAGAGGGTTTGTTGATAGGTGGCTAGGTTTTGTTGGGGGTGAGGTGTCGTTTTCGGATAGAGTAGTGCGTGGGTGCACTGTTCCAAATAGAGAGGATGAGAAAGCAAAAGAGGAATTTTGTAACTAAAGAACTTGTTAAAGTTAAAAGGTACTATTCATCACCACCGTTTACTGTTCACAATACCAACAAGCTTCCACCCAGAACCATCTTCTAGCAAACGCAATTCTGATCAATCATGCCCAACTCTAATGCGACTGCTAGCGGATTCACTTTCCCACTAGTCCAAGACACACATCCTACCAAAAAGGTCAGATTCAGGGGACGAGAGAAGGAACCCCCACCGACACAAACACTTACCTACAGCGCTGCGGTACTCGGCGGAGTGAGAGCAGCCACAGAGCAGGAAGCCCCCCTTGGCCACGGAAGAACCAATTCCAGTCGCTGCTGGGGACATCCAAGTGATTGAAGACGGGAAGAAGCGCAGCATTGTTCTATCCGAGTCGTTCAAAACAAGGCTCGACAACTGTTGGAAGCGAGCTTTAACCGTTAAATTGATCGGGCGCTCAATTGGCTATTGCCTGTTGAATCAACGCCTTCTAGCTATGTGGACACCGATTGGACCGATGAAGCTCATCGACTTGGAGAATGATTTCTTCCTCGTAAACTTTGTCGACGAGTCGGATTATTGGAAGGTACTGACGGGCGGTCCCTGGATTTTGTTATGACACGCATTATCCATACAGAGATGGAGTCCGTCCTTTAAGCCGACGCAGGGGACCCTCAACAGGAAAAAAGGCGGTGGTCTGGGTGCGCTTCCCCAACCTCGCTATAGTGCGCTACCACTCGCAGATCTTAATTTCCCTGGGTAATGTCGTAGGCCAGACGATTAAACTTGAAGAAGCAACCATGTCAATCCAGCAAGGCAAGTATGCACGAGTGGCGGTGGACATCGACCTCAGTCTGCCTCTGTGTTCGCAGGTCGCACTGGACGGCGAGCTACTGAGTGTTGCATATGAGGGGCTCCCTGAGATCTGCTTGACGTGTGGGATGGTAGGGCATCCCACCGGTTCCTATCGCCACGAACCCATCTCCTCGCACCGCACCCTCTAACAGCACCGGGGACCCCAACCCACATGCACCCCCGACCACCGCCACATCTGCAGATACAAGCGAAACTCCCTCCAATGGCTATGGTGACTGGACGACAATCCAACGTTCACGAGCTCCGCGCCGTACGACCCCAACGTCGACTCAACGTGCACCAGTAGCTGCAGTCCCGTCCAGCACGGGGGGCTCGAGGTTTGGCCCCCTGTCAGAGACCGTTGTCTCAGCAGAATTGCCGCGCTTCGCATCGCGCGCTGAAGCATTCACGCAACCTTCCAGACTAACTAAAACGCCGCGAAGAGGAACGAAAGGCAAAGGGGCCAGCTCCTAGCAACGTGGACCGAAGCGTCCACTGGGTGGCCCAATGGTCCCCTCCAGCCCACCAGCAGCTCCCTTGGCCCTCCAAACAGTTCAGCAGGCCTACAACCCTGTCCCAGACATGCCTAGCCCCACCCAGCAACCCCAGCCCACAATTCCAGCCCACTATCCAGGCCCATCCGTCCCCATGCCATTGCAACCCACAACGGCGAACACGCACACTATCGTC
>JAOSBN010106960.1:0-11001 GCA_027563595.1 Erythroxylum suave
TGCTAAGTTTTTGAGCCATTTTTGGAGAGTGTTGTGGGGCAAGTTGGGTACAAAATTACTCTATTCTACTACTTGTCGTCCACAGACAGATAGACAGACTGAGGTAGTTAATAGGACCTTGGGTACCTTGTTGCATGCTATAGTGGGTAAGAATTTGAAAACTTGGGGAGAATATTTGCCATTTATTGAATTTGCATATAATAGGAGTGTGCATTCTACCAAAGGTTTTTCACCTTTTGAGCTTATCTATGATTTTAATCCTTTGACTGTTTTGAATTTGGTGCCTTTACCTTTGCATGAGTTGTCTAGTACAGATGGCAAGAGGAGAGTTGAGATAGTCGATGAGTTGCATGAGAAGGCAAGACAACATATTGAGCAGAGAAACAAGGTATATGCAAAGCAAGCTAACAAGGAGCGAAAAATGGTGATCTTTGAACCTGGAGATTGGGTTTGGGTGCATCTGAGGAAGGAGAGGTTTCCTACCCAGAGGAAATCCAAGTTGGATCCTAGGGGTCATGGTGTTGGCGCGGATCAATGACAACGCCTATAAAATTGATCTTCCAGGTAAGTATAATGTGTCAACGAAATGGTGGCAATGGCTTAGTCATAGGGTCAGCCACAATTAGGTTTGTAGACTTAATTTCTCCCTCTTATATTGTATCTCTAACAAAATGATACTTTATGCTAATTTGCTTAGTCTGTCTAAGATACTTAGGGTCCTTAGTGTAAGCCAAAGCTGCCACACGATCACAATAGATAGTTATGGGCCTTTCCAAAGGCACAATTGACCCTAAGTGCTGAATAAAATTTCCAAGCTATAAGACCTCTTGCATAGCCTATCATTGGCAAAAAGTTCAGCCTCCATTGTTGACAATTATGTGCAAGTTTGTTTCTTGCTACTCCAAGAAATAGGCCCATTATTTAGCAATAAGACATAGCCAGATGTAGATTTGCACGAATCACAATCACCACCCCAATTAGCATCATTGTAGCCATGCAAACCAAGATTCTAACCTTGGTAGCATAGCCAATAGTCTTTTGTACCCTTGAGATACCTAAGGACCACACTTACAATGTTCGATTCCAGGGTTAGAAGTATAGCTTCAGCTTAGCTAATGTCAAGCTGTGTACACAACTTGACACAGCTTGGCATACATTAGACTTCCAATGGCACTTAGGAATGGAACGTTTTTCATTTCTTGAGTACTAAGAGGATGCAAATCTTGCCCAAGCTTGCAACCATATGCAAGCAGTGTACTCATTGGTTTTGAGTTTGCCAAGTTGAACCTTGCAAGACTTTTATCAATAGAAGGTTCTTGAGACAAGGCCAACATCTTAGCTTTCCTCTCTCTTAGGATCTTAACACCAATGACATTGGTAGCTTCTCCCATATCCTTCATGTTGAAGGTGGATGACAACTATCCTTTCATGGTTTTCAACAAACTCAACCCATTACTTGCCATCAATATGTCATCCACATATAGAGCCATAATGGCAAATTTAGACCTAGAAGTGTATACATAAACACAATGGTCTTCATGCATCATTACAAAACCAAAGTTTGTGATTGCATCATGAAACTTCAAGTACCACTATCTTGAATCTTGCTTAAGACCATATATAAACCACTTAAGTTTACATACAATGTGCTCTTGAACCTTTTCATCAAACCACTAGGGTTGTTACATGTAAATCTCCTCTCTCAGATCACCATTGAGAAAGGCTATCTCTACATCCATTTGGTGCAATTCGAAGTCCAACAAGCCACACAATAGCAAGTAATAATCTGATGGAATTGAATTTCACAACAGGAGAGAAGGTATCCTTAAAATCTATACCCTCCTTCTGTGTGAATCCCTTCGCCACCAATATGGACTTGTACTTTTCAATAGTACCATCATAATTCAATTTTATCTTAAGAATCCCCTTGTTCCCATAATTTAGCTAAGTCACAAACCTCATTGAGATGCATCGAATTCATCTCATCTTGCATTGCCATTAGCCACTTCTCTTTGTGAATACCTTCAAGAGCTTCTTGCACATTACTTGGTTCATCAATCTCAGATGACACCGAGTTTGCCTCACTTCCCTCCAAAATCTACCATTCTTTTGGTGGACCAAATTGCCTATTTGAACGTCTCAAATTGCGCATAGGAGGCTTGTTAAGATCTTGCCCTATAGATTGACCATGTGGTTATTGAACTCCCTTAACACCCTCTTGAACTTGTTCGTCAAGAACTTCTTCTTGTTATTCATTAACAAGTGGGGATGCAAGAGGCAAGTTCCATTGACCAACATTCTTGCTAGGGATAAGAGACAAGTTCTCTTAAGGTACGTTCTTCTAACCCCTTTTCTCTTAGTTTTTTATTTCTATCTTTTTAATTTTGTTTCTTGAGCTTCTGTATGTGTTTGATTCTAGCCATTCGCAAGCATAGTTCCATCTTGTTGAAGGTTCTCAAGGACAAGTTCCTATCGGGTCTCCCATTAGGTACGATGAAAAAGAATAATAATTGAGGATAATGACATGCTATGTGCGATTATAATCACTTTAGTGTGGTTTTTATGAATGTTAATAGGAAAGAAGCTGAACCACTCAAAGAAGGCTTAATTCTCAAAAATGAAAATTTTGGACATAATTGAAACACAAAGTAAAACACGAATCTTTGAATTTATAGAAAAAAATTCAACCAAATTTGTTTCTTTATTTATAAAGATTGATTTGGAAATCCTTAATTTTCTTAACTTATGCAGCCACCAGCCACCTCTTCTTTTTTTCTTTTGCCAACAAATTCAATCAAACAATATTCCAAATAACAAAAAACCAATTAAAAAATAATGATGAAGGATGATAAAGAATCACAAATCAAGGGAAACAAGACCTATAAATAACATTATTGATAACAAAAAACAAGAAAAAGAAAGAAAATCAACGAAAGGTACATGGATCCAACCTGATTCAAGTGTCATGCTCTGATATCAAAAGGAATTACTTTGATCACCTTAATCAAATTATACATATTAGAACCTAATGACCTAATGCCCTAATTGAAAAAGAACCAAAGGAATACAAAAAAGGATTGATGTTACATAGTAACAAATCAAAGATTAGTGTCACATGTTAGATTAGAACACCATATGAATGTTTGTTCTTGATAAGTTCAGCCCTAAGTCAAAACCAAGGAAGGAGAAAACCTCTCATACTATTATTACACACCAATATAATCTCTCTCTTCACTTTCCTTTTGGGCATGTTTCATATTAGCACCCTTAATATCATAAAAACAAGCCAATAATTGTCTAAAAAAGGCAAAACTTAATATTTCTATCACAAAAAGAAACCTAGTAATTGTCCAATTCACATGCCTTAGCCAAAACAAGCTTTATAGTTTGCGTGATTAAGGCTCTAAGTGTGTCTAGCATTGCTTTGGTTTTAACTAGAGCTTGATCATCAACTTGCATGAGAGGCCAATAAAAGTGATTTTGAAGCACTTCTAAGCCTAATCGACATATCAATCCTCCCATGTGTACTTTCCTAACCAATAACTCATGAATGAAACACTTGGGAGCTCACAATTTATTTCCATTAAATATAAAACGATCGCGAAGAACAAAGTTGCCCACGACTCGTTTCTTAAATTCTTGATATCTGGATAAAGGATATGGATATTTATCAAAAAAAATTCTTTCAAGGTTTCAAACCCCAAAATACTCTAGTTCAAAACTTTGAACATTCATCCTATAGCCGTTGCAAAACTGGATGAATTTGTATTGCTTCCATCCCATTAACTTCTGAAAAGTCCAACACAAAAGCCTCTTTACATTTTTTCCAGATCCCTTAGAAATTTAGTTCTATCAACAACTAACAACTCCTTGGTTTATTTTCTTTCTTCTACATTGCTAATTTTAGAAGATGGTGATGACAACAAAGTAATTTGTTTCAATCCTTCTTGACAGAATATGAGTTTCTACATCCATCATGATTTAGCGTCATATCATACTACCATGGTCACCTAAGAGGGATATGTACCTGTTTCCATTCAAAAATTACAATACAACATATTGAGTTACCTTTAAATTGTAGTTAATTTTTTAGGAATAAGATTACAAAGTTTCGCCTCATTTAATCATCTAAAGGAGTACAATCTATGGTGCTTCTTAGTAGACAAGTTCAGTTTCCTTACCAAATAAGTTAAGGCAATGTTAGTGAAACTTCCACTATCTATAATTAAATTATAGAGCTTACCATTGATTATATGCATCAGGTATGAAAAAGTTGCTCACAATGTATTACATTTATGGGGACACTTTCAACATTTTAGGATACATCTAACTATCATAGACTCCACTTCCCTATAGGCTTCCACTTCCAAATCTTGGACAATTTCATTCTCGGTGTGATCTTATAGGGAATTATGGAGTTGCATTGATATTTCTTCCTCAATCTTTTATGTCTCTTGAATCGTTAAGATTTGTTTGGTAGTCCACTCATGTTGGTAATGCCTAAAACCTTGGCACTTGAAGCACTTATGTTTGATCTTTGCTTATGGTTTAGTCTGGACATGCAACTTTTCTTTGTCATTGTCCTCTTTCTTCCTACCAAAATTAGCCACTTATGAACTTAAATCCACATTTTCTTTTGCACTAGCGCTACTTGCACTAGTCACAAATTTGCTTTAGATGTTTGTATAGCCTTTAACAATTGTGTTTACTAGTAGGGCTCCTCTCTTGTTTTCCAAACTTAAAAGAAAAGTTACACTCCTCTTTAGAAGTGCTATAAGTTGAAACCTTTCCTTGATCAATGATTAAAAAAGGTTTAACACATTGTCTATCCTTCTCGTCCATGTCACAAAGTAAGGCCAATTTCCCAAATTCTCATATAAACTCTTCCACAGTTAGGTTCTTTTGTTCGTGCTTGGTGAGAAGTATATAGAGATCTTGCTCATATTCTCAGGGAAGAAACTTTCACCTCACATGTTTCTTAAGTATTTCCCATGACCTTTCTGCATTTATCCTTTAGATTCATATATTAAACACCTAAAAACTTAATTTGAGAATTTCTACCTTGAAATTCTTGTCATCCAATCTTTATAGTTGAAGATCCTTTCGATTTCCCTCAGCCACTCAAGGAAATCTTCAAGGTCCCAACTCCTATCAAAGTTCAAATTTAAGCCCACAATCATCATCAAAGTAAGTTCTTGGGGCTCCAACGAAATTGGTTCTAGTTTTGCTTGAATTCTCCAACACTTCAAACTTAGCTTCACTCTTTCTTCACTTATACTAAATAACTAGACTAGCCATGCCTTTAATAATCTTTAGTTGGTGAATTATTTTCCCAGCTAGTTCCACGCACTGTCCAAGAGACTTAGTTCTAATACCTGCTCAACCATGGCTTCTCCGATTAACTTCTTCAATGCTTCATCATTGGCCATATTGCAAATCATAAACCTGATTCAAGAAGTAAAAGACCATAATCATTTGATTATTAAGGAAGCTTTAAAACATAACTCCGATGCCACTAGGTACATTTTGTTACTCGAGAAAATAAATATGAGGGATTTTTTTTGTTTAAGATTAACCTTAATTGAATTTTGTTATAAAAGTTTAAGGAAATAGAAGAAAGATAGAAAAGAAGTTGAGTTTAGCCCCTGTAAAGTTGCTGCACCATAGAAATTAACCCAAGGATCATTCTTAACCTCACAAGGCAAAGAAACTAAGAACAAACACAAGTGCATTTGAGAAAACTCTCAACTTGAACTTTATCACCCAAATTCTACTTTATTGATTATAATGATCCCTATATATAGAGGTCTTGAGCTTTCTTGTTTTTGAATTGGAAAAGGAAACTACAATCTTACCAAAATTCATCTAAAATATGTGACCAATTTGATTAGGAAGTAAAGACTAACTAATTTGATAAGGAAATACAGAAATTGAATTTGCCTGATTTGACTAGGAAACAAAGAGAGCAATTCCACATAATTTAACTAGGAAACTAATAATACTTGCTTGGAAGAAAAAAGTAATTCCTACTAGTTATTATCCTTGTTAAAATTATAATAATAGAAATATGCTTGTAGCCCATATTCAGTTCAAACTCAATAACCTTCTCATTTAGCCCATAAATCCAAGTATCAATGCTTCGTCATTATATCCATGTACTAGTCATTCCTGAATGCTTCTGCATCATTCTCTCCCCTTCTTCAAAAGAAGTTGTCCTTAAATCTTTAATCTTGTCATCCTTAAGATAGGGAGAAAGGTCACCAATGTTAAATGTAGCTAAAACTCCATAATCCCCAAGCAAGTCTAGCTTACTAGCACTTCCTCCAGTTCTCTTGAGCACCATAAATAGACCATTAGCTCTACGCATCAATTTGTTTTTCCTTTTGCTAAGAAAATATTTCTTCTTAAAAGCTTGTTTGCAAAACTTATTTGCCTTCTCTATTCTAATTTCAATCCAATAATGGAGCTTTTCCATCTCTTCAACACGTTTCTTAGCATCAAAGTTCAATATTTGTCCCTTGGGAGATGATATGAATTAACAAGGGGATGATTTCGCAAAGGTTGGGGATAGCATCAAGCAGCAAGATCCCTTAACTATTCATTTAGCACCTATGACAAGAGCTAAAGATGAAAGGAAAGAAGCATTAACTTGCTTACTTGAAGACATTTGGAAGGAACAAGCTCACTTAGATTCTGTCAAGGGTCTATGTATGCAAGAAGAGCTTAAGGACTTTAATAACATTCATTATGGGTCCCACTATTCTTATTCAAATCCAAACTCTCACTATAAATTCGAGAAAACTTACAATTTTCTTAGTGGGTCGATATCCGATATCAACAAGAATGACCTTGGGTTTGCCCAACAAGCCACCTTAGGTCATTCAGTAGGTATCATTCATACCAATTGCATTCAATTATGCAACAATCGACTTGTGCCATCAACTATTAATTCAGCACACTCATTAGGTTATCAACTCTTAATTTATATACATCCCATGTATATAACACAACTTCGTCTCTATCCACGTTGACCTTGGATTTGCCCAACAAATCAATGCTTCCAATTAGGAACAGCATATTAATCCGAAAATCTAATTTCTATGGTTTGAACATATTCGTGTAGAGCTGTTTGGGTTTGCCCAACAAACCAACTCTAAAAGAATTCTGATTCTTGCCATATCAATAGAAGGCGTAATTCCTAATATTTAGTTCAGGGATTTATTCTTTGGTCTCGTCTATACTTTGAGCCTATGTCTATAATGACCCTTAAAATGCATCTAATGCATGCATCACACAAAGGAGGTTTAATTTAGGTTGTGACTTGACTATGCATCCAAAGTTTTGTGATTCGATTCAATTCTTGAACCTAATCGGGTACTAGTGTTAGTCTTGGCTAATCCGAATTATGAATGTGATAAGATTAGAAACCCTAAATTTTAATTATTTTGATGTCCAAATTGAATACTTTAATTCTTTTATTGATGCCTTTATCTGGTCACACTAGAAATGCTATGCTCTACTTGGATTAATTCTAAATTAATTCCTAGGGTTTCCAAAATTCCCGTACACTAATTAGTCCTCTATAATATCCCTAGGTCATCTCAAATTTACCTAAACAATTTCGGCACATGCCAAATTATCTTGACAACCAAAATTGTCAAGATAAATAATTTAAACTACTAGATAATAAAGAGACCGATTCGATGCTTGAAAAATTTTTGAAACCCTAATTTCAAGCACATGCATATTAAGCATGTTATTGTCATCAAAATAATACATTTCTTATCACATAAGAACGTTATTTAGGTCTCATAACTGAAATACATGTTAGAGTAGTGCTCTAAAGGCGATCACCTTTAGCACTTTTGTACAAACTTTATTTTGATTAATAAAGTGAAAGGCATTTTTCATTAATTTGAGATTTTTCTTTTATATGAATTGATATTGATTTTAAATCGAATTAATGAAGTCTATGATAAAAAACATAGCATGAAAGAAATCATGACGAGATCATGATAATAAGATTCCTATCATGTGCAATTATGTTAGTATCTAAATAATCCCTAGTCATAGGATTAATAAAACAGGACATTATTAATCCAGATAGACTAGCACATTTTATACTTCTTGATTCAATTAAGCAGTGGATCTCATAAACTATAAACATGAGATATTTAGAGTTAACACGTAGATGCTTACTAAGGGTAGTACGTACATCAGATGACCCGTTATGAGATTATCGTATGGATGATCCATCGAATGTCAATGATTAATCTCATCATAGCAATAGGTGCAAATATTCTTGGACTTAAGGTATTCAAGGATATCTTAGATACTAATCTTGTGCTTTGACATCATTCCTTATTTGGTATTTGAAACAACCCAAACAAGGAGAAGAAACAAGAAAGGAGGAGATACAAAAGGTAAAAGTTTTGTTATTTCATGTTCTCTTATACATATATGTGCATGCATGTTATGATCTTAGGAATTTGGGGATGCCATGGTGTCAGAATCTTGATTCTGACACTTTTGCTGCATCCGCATGCATGTGATGCATGCAACCGTGGCTAACCCAACAGTGGTATTAGAGAAAATCTATGCACAATATAGATGATGTACTGAGCTTGTGTAAAGTGTTTCCTAGATTGTGACTGACTAGTATGTTGATTTGGAAAAATTCGTGTAAATTCTAGAAAATTTGTTTTTTTTTCTGATTTTCTTTCTCAGAAATGTTTATAAGATGTTATATTATGTTTTTGTAAAATAAAATTACAATTAAATGTCATTTTCTATTTTTTTTTGAATTTATATCCAGACTACTCATGTGTTGATTTCTGGGATTTTTTTGGAAAACTGATTACATATGCTGATTTTGAAAATTTTGTATCAATTCTAAAAAAACATTTTTAGTTTTTTTCACCAAAATGTTTATAATGTGTTATACTATATTTATGTAAAAGTAAAATTCAACTGACATTTGCTATTTTATTACAAATTAAATTTCAGTTTGATGCATGAAAATTCCATATTAATTTTTAGAAAATTTTTAAATAAATTTTATGCATGCACATACAAGATGAAAAGTTTCCACATGTGTGAGATGCATGACACTTATTGTTAAAGTGATTATCTTATGCATGCATGATGTAATGGCTGACTAGTGTTAGAAGTAATGTGACAAGTGTCACACACATGTGATGAGCTGGTTTTTTTTCCTATTTATTAATAAATAGTTCTTAAAAATTAGATCTGGAATTTTTTATTAGACACATTTAGAATGCTTATAAGGCTCTGGAATTTTTCCAAAATTAATTGAATTTGATTCAATAAATAAATAAAGTCAAGTTCAACATTGGTCAACTTTTTGAAAGTTGATGGAGTTGACTTACTTAATGACTTATAATATATTTATTTCAATTATGAGACCTAAATAAGGTTCTTATATGATACGATATATATTATTTAATGTAAATAACATGCTTAATGCATGTGCTTTAAATTAGGGTTTTGCAAGTTTTCCAAACGTCGAATTGGTCTCTTTATATCTTGTAGGTTAACTTATTTATCTTGACAATTTTGGCCATTAAGAAAATATTTGAATGTGGAGAAATTGTTTAGGTAAATTTGAGATAACCTAGGGATATTATAGAAGACTAATTGGTGTACAAAAATTTTGGAAATCCTAGGGATTAATTTAGAATTAATCCAAGTAGAGCATAGCATTTCTAGTGTGACTAGATAAAGGCACATAGACTAGGGTTAAAGTGTTTAATCTAGAAACCAAAATAATTATTTTTAAGGGTTCCTAATCGAATCACATTCATAATTCAAATTAGCCAAGACTAACACTAGTACCCAATTAAGTTTAAGAGTTGAGTTGAATCACGAATTCAGATGCATAGTCAAGTCATAACCTAAATCAAACCTCCTTTGTGTGATACATGAATTAGATGCATTTTAGGGGTAATTATGGACATAGGCTCAAAGTATTGATGAGACTAAAGAACAAATACCTCAACCAAATATTAGGACTTATGCCTTCTATTGATATGGCAAGAATTAGAGTTATTTTAGAGTTGGGTTGTTGGGCAAACCCAAGCCCACTCTACACGAATATATTCAAACCATGAAAATTAGATTTCTGGATTAATGGGTTGGTTCTAACTGGAAGTGTTGATTTGTTGGGCAAACCAAGGTCAACGTGGATAAAGGCGAAGTTGGGTTATATACATGGGATGTATGTAATTCAAGAGTTGATAACCCAATGAATGTGATGTTGGTAGACTCTATTTCTTGTTCTTGAAAGAAGAACCAAAAGAAGAAGAAGAAGTCCCAGAGGCCAGTGGGAGGTGTACCCAAGAAGAAGCCGAAGGGGACAACACCAAAGGTAATATGCTTCCATTGCAACAAAGAAGGACATTGGAAGAGAAACTGCATAGCTTATCTGGAGTCACTGAAGTAGAAGAAGGCATTAGATGCCCCAACTTCTACCTTAGGTATGTTGTTTGTCATTGAGGTAAATACTATTTCTGATCATAACATTTGGGTATTAGATACCAGAAGTGGCTCACACATATGTGTTGATATGCAGAGTCTCAGGGATAGTGAACAGCTCAAGAAGGAAGAAATGGACCTACGTGTGGGAAATGGAGCAAGAGTTACTCCATTAGTTGTAGGGACATATATTTTGTATCTTCCTAGTGAGCTAGAATTATTTTTGGAGAATTGCTATTATGTTCCCGTTGTGATTGGAAACATTTTATCTATTTCATGTCTTAATAAAGTGGGATTTCATTTATCTTTTTCAAGCAATGATTACTCAATTAAGTTGAATGAAATGTTGTATGGTAATACTACATTATGCAATGGAATTTACATATTAGATATGTTCATTCCAATTTTAAATATCAATGACAATAAAAGAAAAAAAAAGATAATCTAAAATTATCTTACTTATGGCATTGTCGACTTGGCCATATAAGTGAGAAACACATGATTAAG
>JAOSBN010107011.1:0-10999 GCA_027563595.1 Erythroxylum suave
AGATTTGATGTTCTCCAGTTTCTCTGCCTGGAGGGCTGCATCTACCAATAGCTGGTAGTCACAGAAATTATGGATCAACACCTTCTCCTTGATCCCCAAATAGAGACCTCCCTCAAACTTGCGGCACTTGTCCTCCTCAGTAGCAACAATGTTTGCTGCGTACCGGGAGAGCTGAGTAAACTTCAACTCATACTCACTCATGCTCATATCCCTCTATGTGAGATTTAGAAATTCTCTAGCCTTCTCGTGAATATAGATCCTTGAGAAGTATTTCCTCCTGAAAACCTCCAAAAATTCCCTCCATGTCAATACCGGCGGTATGTCCTGACTATGGGGCACTGACTCCCACCAATGGAGCGCATCCCCCTGCAACAAGCTGACTACATAGTCTAATTTCTCTTCGTCAGAGCACTTCATCTGTTTTAGGACTCTCTCGGTCCTCTTTAGCCATGCTTCTGCCTCTTCAAAATTGATAGTCCTGTTGAAATCTACAGCTCCATACTTATGGAGCTTATCATACTGTCAAGTCCTCTCCACTGGAGCTTGCATTGGGACTTAAAACCCTTGGCCCATGAAATAAGAGAAAGCCTGAGCAAAGGCTTGAAAGAAATACGGATCCATAGGGTTTGCTTGAGGCATAGGTGGAGGTGGTGGAGGCACCTCATGTTGCACACTAGGTGTCTCTGAATCCGAAGCAGAACGGGTCCCCGGATCTTGCGGAACACTCCCTTGGCAAGAGCCAGATAGAGTCAAAGTTCCTTGAGTTCTTTTTCGAGACGACATTTCACTCCTTCAAGTGGAAATCATTGAAAATCTTTAGTTCCTGCAAAACAGTTTCAAATCATGTAAAACAATTCAAAACAATGCAAGTTGCTCAATAAAAAAAAATGCATGTTCATTTCATAATTGAAAACTACCTACCTCAAAGCTTAGGATATCCCTAAATCTGGTCGTCAACTTGGACCTAAACCTAGTCCCCAACTTGGACCTAAACCTAGTCCCCAACTTGGACATAAACCTAGTCGCTCTGATACCACAACTGTTGGACCCCGTTTTCGGAGCCCAACATTTGGAGTCATCATAAGACGTGAGCATGTGTATCATCTTGGGGATTATTTCCACGAACCTGTATTAGCCATGTCCCACAAGAGTGGTGTGCCCTCACTAGTCAATCACCAAAATCATAATCAACTTCTTTAAATGATTGTATCTCCAATTCTCTAACTTAATTTGAGATGGATAGAAGAATGTGTTAGGAATCCATTGCTTCAAGAATCACTTCATTTGGTGGTCGGACGATGAAGTTATGGCCAAAAGATTCAAACCTATTTATAACCTCAATCATATTGTACCTAGCCTAGGAGAATTGGCACAACTGTCTCTAGAAATCTTGGAATGAGGCCATTCTTGAACTATTTAAAAGAAGACTTCATGTCACTTTAGCTGTATCTAGTGTTCTTGGGATAAAGTGTGAGCATGGATATTGAGTGTTTTTCGAATTGGATCCTCATTAGTGAGCTCAAAATTCTAGTTCATTGCGAATAGAACTATAAATTTGCCCTTACTTGAGAGCATTCTAGAAAAAGCATTTTGCAGTTTGTCCTCCATTGTTCCCTGTTTTCTCATTACCTTAAATTCCTTCTGCACCAAAATAGGATAAACAAAGACCATCAATTTTTATTAGTTTGAAGTTAGGTTTAGCGTTGTAGAAATGTCTATATAATAATCTTTGTTTTAATTTTGGATCAGTGTCAGCTTATGCTTGTTAGGTACTGAATTTCCATAATGAGACAACTTGTTTCTGTAAGTTTTAGTTTATCATGACCTACTGGGAATGCTGCAACACCCCCACCATGCCAAGGTTAATGTCACTATAACCACCTTCGTTATCCTCCCTTTGGAAAGTTTTTCTATCAAATGAGTCATATATCGCTCTGCATTTTATAGGTAACTCCGAAATTCTGTAAATAGTTTGCCCAAGTCGGTGACATCATCAACAAAGCCCTAGTTGAGTACAAAGAAGAAGTAACAAATGGTTCATTCCCTGATCCTACACAAAGTCCCTAAAAAATCAGTGAAACAGATATGACTGGTTTCTTAAACGAATTACAAAAGTTAGGACTGGACAAAGCAACATCTTTAGCAGCTGATGTAACTGAGAAGATTAAAGCATCTGAATCACCTGATGAGTCCCGCAAATTGAGATAAATGTCATCAATAATTTTGTAGAAGGATGATTTTTATCAAATTATGTAAATTGTTGAATGAGTCATATAGATTAAAGAAAGGTATAGTAACAATAAAAGAAACTGTAGCTATGTTTTTTAGCATTTTAGGTCGTGGACTTTGCAATAGAATGGTTCAAGAAATATTTCAACATTCTGATGAAACAATTTCTAGATGGTTTGAAATAGTATTAGAGGATGTTTCATGTATGTCAAATGCCCAGTTTTCCTTTTCCTAAGCAAGTTAAAATTATAAATTCTTTAATGTCCATTCATAATTTTATAAGGTTAAATGCTCAAAAGGATTAAGAGTTTTCTCCTTATGATGAGCATGATGAATTACTTCCTACAAATAAAGAAATCAATGAAAATAAAGACATTGAAAAAAATCATTTAGACGAGCCACAAAATAATTAGATGAATCATGCCAAGGAATATATTGCAAATCTTCTTGTATTACAATAAAATGCATAATTTATTATGTATTTAACTATTTACTCAACTTGAATATTTATTTTAGGATTATAATATTATTTAGCTTTTTTATATGTTTTAATATTTATTTTTCATATTAGATTTATCTCCTACAAGAAAATGAGATGTCTCTTTAAATAATTTCCTACAAGATAGTTATCCAAAATTTCTTACAAGATGGTTGTCAAATGTAAACATAATATATTGTGCTTTGCATATTGTTTAATATACTTTAAATATTATTTGTATGCATAAATAATTGTTATTACAAAATAAAATATAGTTAAAATTAATGAAAATGCTTTTTATTTTTATGTTACCAAATAATCTACCATATGAAACTCTTTCAAAAAAGTTGTTTTTTTAATTGACAGCTAAACAATCAACTAGCTTCTTAGAAAAGCTCTTCTCAGAAAAGCTCTACTGACAAAAGCTCCACTAATATAAGCTCATCCAAACAGGCACTAAGACACTCCCTTGTTCGTCTTCTCATCTCTAGCATCTCTAGTCGCTTTGGTCCCCTCTCGTCACCGACCTATCTCTTGCCACCTTAACTCTTTATTAACCGCTAGTTTCACCACCTATCTCTGGTAAACTCCCCCACCTTTCTATCTTATCTCTATAAACACGACATTTTTAGCATCTCCAGTAAAGATCTTCATCCCTTTATAGTGTCGTTGCTTCTCCGATAAAGATTCTAACGTCTCCCATAACTGTAATTAGCTACGCCACCACTAAAGCATTGGCTAACTAAGGCCCTCTTCTGCCTCTTTTCTTTATCGTTGACATAAATTCCTCCGTTCAACAATTTAGGTTTCTTTATTTTTTCCAAATTTTTGTTCCCTTTCATTAATTAATCATCTTATTAACACCAAATCTTAATTTCACGATTGCATATGTTTATGTATCCAATTTGAAGAATTCTTCAAATTGCATCTATTTTGAATTTAGGTTATGATACGGTTTTATAATTGGAAATTCCCTAAAGCCATATGAATTTTGATATTTTTTAAAATTGAAGGACCTTTAGTTAAATTTATGATATAATTAAGCTCTATTGTCTTTTAATTAATTTCAATTTTACATAATTTTTTCTAATTTGTAATTTATCACAATTTTGCTAATATCAATTTTAAGGATTTTCTTATTATGTGTGATTTCTCACAATTAAAAATTTTAATTAATGAATAATTTACAATTTTTTTACTATGAATTACCTAAATTGTGCTTAATTTTATTCAAATAAAAAATTGAATTTTTTTTTGCATACGTGCGAATTAGGCAATTCCTCTTTATATCCTAACTTTCAAGTTAAAGTCCTCTTAATTACGTTTATGTTTTATTATGACTTTTAATCACCTTGCATTATATCTAACTCATTTTTTTCCCTAAAATTGCATACTACTTCACATTGCATTAATTTTTGGTATACACTATGTTTTGATTGTTAATACCATATATGTTATCCTTATCTTTAAACTTGTTAACATGTGACTATAGTAGGATTCCCTCATTTATCTTATAGGGGATCCCCTTCTATAGCCTTTCTTTCCCCTCTCGCATAAAATCCTTATCCTAAGTCCTTCCTCAAAACCTATGGTAGGAGCTAAAGGAAACCTTAATCCTTGACCTAGGACCCATACGTGAGGTAAAGCTATCCATACATCCTATGGGATTCCTAGGATTTGAGAACAATCCTTGACCCCTCCTTCTTCACCCACATCTCCTATTGAGGATGAATACTTTGACACTATCTTATCTCAATTCCAAGAAAATGCCTCTTGAGAATTATATAAGAATCATGTCATTTCTCCTATTAGTCTAGATCAATTTAAGACCTATGGTCTTATGTGCTATTTTATTGATCAAGGCTAGGAATCCCTCCTTGCGAAGTGATCGGCTGTATGGTTGAGTCTTTGAATCACTCCCTTGGAAACCGAATAAAAAAAATTTATTCCAACGATTGCAATATAGAGTGCAACCCCAGTTCGTCTCACTTAATTGGAACCTAGAGCAAATGACCTAAGCTAGCCTAATTGTCAGGAAATGCAAACTAAATTAGTTAAGAGTGGAGTTTTGGATTGTTTTGATTAAACTAAATGACTTGAACTAAATGAAAGAAAAGTGTGTAAAAAGGTATTTTTGGATTTTTGGGAAATGAAAAGTGAAAACTCAAACAATGATTAAATGTGATAAAATCCTGTTGAAAATGAGCTTTGGCTATCATGGTTCTAAACAAATATTTTGGGAGCAAAATTCACTAAGTTTTCGAATGATAAACCTTAAAGAACTCTTTAAGTCCAGGGTTTTAATCAGTGAACTCCATTTCTTAAAACCTTGTTGAATGCATCTTAGTGTGTGTAATGGGCAAGTTAATGCAAGTGGCCAATTTAGATCAAGCATAATCTCAATATCAAACACAACTAGGCAAATAAAAGAACATGAACACAATCACCAAAAAGACATATATGAAACTTCATATATTGAGCATCCAAGTTCTTCATAAACAAATCCATAAAACAGTGCATTGTTCAACTCTTGATTAAACTCTAATCAAGAAAAATCTAACTACAAGGCATAAATCCTAACTCAAGAGTTTATAACAATGTAGTCAAATATGACAATGTAAAACAACTCCCTTTTGAAGCCCATTGAAGTCAAGCCATCGCTACATCTTCAAGACGAAATGGTGTTTAGCCAAGCATCACTCCGGGAGCAGTCACTATTGTAAATACATCGACAGCATCCATGGAAGCAACAACCAAATGATGAGAGCGACGATGAGAAGTAAAGAAAATCGGTGATGGATGAAGGTCGAGAGTGAGATATAAAGTCTTTGTGTCGGCTCTCACTTCTCCCAAATATATTTCTATCAGGTCTTCTTCCCGCATAACCTAATTTGTCATGTTTTTAAATGTAGGGTCACGGGTTGGGTTAGACCAGTGAGAGATTTTTCCCAAATATGGTTAGGTTTTTGATGTTTCATCGCGGCAATAGGCAGGCTCGCCGTGCCGTTGCATCTTTCCTAGATCCTTTGCCGCGATGAACTTTTCCTAAAAGTTTCGCCTAATTCTTTGTTCTTCACCGCAGCGACAGATGGGCTCCCCGTGGCAAACTTTTCCCGAGGCTATGATCTCCTGTTGACTTCAATTCAGCACGTTGACTCCCTTCTCCTTGAGGATCCTAAAATCAAAAATAGCAATTTGCAGTATCAATTGTTCTTAGAAAACTTAAGACATGTAATTAATACCAATTGTGACAATTTTTACTATCAAATTGCATAAAATAAAAGTGCACACTCAAGGATTAATTTAAGCACAAAATCAAGAATTAGGAGTCAAAAAGCATAGTAAAGGCCATAAAAGTGTTGCCAATTTAGATAATAAACTAGGGCTCAATCAAATTCCTCCACACTTAAACCTTTGTACTCTTAGACAAAGTTTATAAAAGTCAAAGAGCCACAAGTGTAAACGAAAAATTCTTACCATGCTAAAAAAACAATAATAGGAAATTGACAAAAATCACTTTCTCAGAGGTCAACCAAAGTAGAGTGAAAGAGTGCCAAGAAAATAAACACTATAAGAGTTTACTCCAAAAGATTGAACAAAAAGATATTTCACTCAAGGTAAAGTGTTTGCTCTCATCTCACTTGTGGTTAGGGATATTTTCAATCTAAAATCTGCTTAGTCCATTCTCTACCATAAGCTTGTAACAGTCCTACTTCTCCACTACAAGAACTATAATTTTGAAAATCAAGAGGACTTTTCAGGGTTGTAATGTACGGAAGGCTATATGAAGTGGATGGAATGGATGAAGGAAGAAAAAAATATGATTACATGCACTATAAGTATGAAATAGATGTCAACAGTAAGACAATATTTACACAAATGATACTCTTTCTTTGCCTTTTTTTTTCAACATAAATATAACACATACATATAAAAATATATTTGTTTTTTTAAAATATTTTTCTCTTTTCTTTCTTTAGAACACACAAGTAGAACCCAAATACAAAATAACCTATTGACACCATACAAAGATGTGTGCATGCACTCAAAAATAATGGCTCAAGGGGCTAGTAATGGATAGGTGTTTATGGGATTGTGTTTGGGTCAAGGGGATTTTTAAAGAATGCCTCTATCATGTTAACAAAATTCTAGTTCATAAAGCTTTGACTAAGAATTGAAACAAGTTCTAGAGAGATATGAAATGAGCAAATGCACATAAGAATTGAAAAATTAAGGCCCAAATATCCTTCCAACAAGGGTAATATCTCCATGAACAATCTCAAGTCTTAAAAACATAACGTGCTACTTTATCAGCATGCTTTCATTTACTTTGTGTTGAAAACATCGAAAATAAAATTTGTCAAATCCGACTATGATTTAAAGAATGGTAAGTATTTTCAAAAACTCAAGAATCACTTTGAAACTTATCAATTCTTTGACAAACAAAAGTGACAAGTGTCGAATGAGGAAGAATTTTAAATTGAGGCAAATTTCTTAACATAAATTGGCCCTACAACAATGTGACGTTGTGACAAAAAATGAGCTCGTCGCGGAGAACGTATCAAGAAATCACTGCCAAGGCGACAGACAAGCTCGCCGTAACGAGAAATGAGTTTTTGGCTGCGGCAAAGGCACAATACGCTGCGGCGAAAAATGGCAGAAACTCAATTTCACATTCACCAAGTTTACAGGTATGTATAATTGACAAACACAAACATGTAAATGACCAAAATGGAGTACAAACAAGAGATATAAGATGAGAAAAGCTCCCCCATAGTTAAATAACACATTTTCCTCAATGAAAAAGAACAAGTGACAAAAACGCAATCAATCACAGGAGGAACAATATAGGAGATAAAGAGTAGCGATAGTAAAAGACAAAGGAATTTTATTGGAATGTGAAACTACTGATAAAAGTAAAAATATTGCTAGCTATCTACTAATGGTTCTCCCCCACACTTGGTAAGAAAAGTAGTACACCAAAACAAAATATAACGAGGAAAAGATCAAAAGTAACTAAATAAGTGAAGGAGCGAAGGAACCTAATATTTATGGCGGTTTATGATTCTCATGATAGAGTTTCAAGAGGTGGCCATTTACTTTTAGTTATGCGCCAGTTGCTTCGTGTACAAGCTCTACCATGCCTAAGTTGTGCACTTTAGTGACCAAATACGGTCCATCCTAGCAAGTATTGAATTTTCCATGTTTAAAGGCGAAACAAGCCTTGAATAGTTGGACCTTGTCCCCTTCCTTGAAGCTCTTCCTCTGAAGAATCTTATCATGCACCAACTTTGTCTTTTCTTTGTAGAGGCGCAAATGTTCATATGGCTCTAGCCTTATCTCCTCTAGTTCTTGGAGTTGCAGCTTCCGCTCCATATCGAAAGATTCTAAGTCAATGTTGCATTGCTTAACTGCCCAATAAGCTTTATGCTCCAACTCTACGGGCAAATGGCAAGCTTTTTCGTAGATCAACCGGTAAGGGGACATGCTGATTGGAGATTTGTAGGCGGTGTGATAGGCCCATAGTGCTTTTTCAAGGCGAAGGCTCCAATCTTTCTTTGATGGTTTTACTATTTTCTCTAAGATGTGCTTCACCTCTTTGTTCGAAACTTCAGCTTGACCATTAGTTTGTGGATGGTATACAGTGGAGGTTTTGTGGGTGACACCAAATTTGGAAAACAAGTTACTAATAACCCTATTACAAAAATGTGTCCCTCGATCACTAACCACAGCTTTAGGAATCCCAAATCGACAAAAAATATTTGACTTAAGAAATTTGGATACGGCTTGGGCATCATCTTTTCTAGTAGGAATGGCCTCTATCCATTTGGACACATAGTCAATAGCTAAAAGGATATACACAAAGCCAAAAGAGGGGGGAAAGGGGCCCATGAAATCAATTCCCCAAACATCAAAGATTTCGCAAAATAATAGAGGTTGCTGTGGCATTTCATGCTGTTTTCCTAACCCTCCAAAGCGTTGACATTTGTCACTTGACTGACAAAAGTTGAATGAATCTTTAAAAAGGGTAGGCCAATAAAAACCAGAATCTAGAATTTTCCTAAATGTTATCCTTGCACTGAAATGCCTACCACAAACCATTGAATGACAAGATGAAATTATAGCGTCAAATTCCTCATGAGGCACACATTTCTGGATTTCCTGGTCACTACACATCCTCCATAGATGAGGAGCATCCCAAATGTAATGTCGAGCTTCGTTTTTCAGTTTTTGAGCTTGTGCCTGAGACATAAAAGGGGGAGTGAGGCCAGTCATAAGATAATTGACGATATATGTATCCCAAGGTTCTTTGAAAATTGAAGCACATAGGACTGAATCAAGAAAAGAGTCGAAAGTTAGTTTAGAAGAGTCCACTCCCTGTGTATCATTGGGAAGCCTGCTCAAATGGTCAGCTACGTGATTTGTCACCCCAGCTCGATCCTTGATGTCAATATCAAATTCTTGGAGAAGCAATGTCCAATGCATCAATCTAGGCTTCGACTGTGGTTTCTTGAGGAGATATCGAATGGCTGCATGATTAGTAAAAATGATTATATGTGAGTTTAAAAGATATTGTTTGAATTTTTCTAAGGTGAAAACTACTACAAACAGCTCTTTCTCAGTTGTTGTATAGTTAATCTGAGCTGGATCTAATGTTTTCAAGGCATAAGCGATAACTCTGTTCAGTTTCTCCTCTCGTTGGCCCAACATAGCCCCTACAACATAATTAGAAGAGTCACATGAAAGCTCAAAAGGTAGGTTCCAATCAGGAGCAACTAAAATAGGTGGTGAAATGAGTTTTAATTTCAATGTGTCAAAGGCATGTCTGCAAGAATCATCAAACTCAAAATTTTCATCTTTTTGTAAAAGCTTAGAGAGAGGTAAGGCAATTTTGTTGAAATCTTTTATGAATCGCCTATAAAATCCTGCATGGCCTAAAAATGATCTTATATCTCGCACAAAAACAGGACAAGGCAAAGAAGATATAACCTCAATCTTAGCCTTATCAACTTCAATCCCTTTGCTAGAAATCAAATGACCAAACACTATACCTTCATTGACCATGAAGTGGCATTTTTCAAAGTTCAAAATCAAATTCTTTTCAATGCATTTTTTAAAAACTTTGGCAAGACTTGATAAGCAAGCATCAAAAGAGTCACCATAGACTGTGAAATCTTCCATAAAAACTTCCATGCATTCTTTTAAAAATTCACAAAAAACAGCCATCACACAATGCTGGAAAGTTCCTAGGGCATTATATAAACCAAAAGGCATCCTTCAATATGGAAAGGTGCCAAAAGGACATGTGAAGGTGGTTTTATCTTGGTCCTCTGGTGCAATGGGTACCTGAAAGTACCCAGAGAAACCGTCTAAAAACAGTAATGTGATTTGCCCGCAAGCCTTTCAATCATTTGATCAATAAAAGGGAGGGGGAAATGGTCTTTCCTTATGGCATCATTTAATCTTCTATAATCTATACACATTCACCATGAATTCTCTACTTTGGTAGGAATAATCTCATCCCTATCATTTTTATCACCGTTATCCCACTCTTTTTCAGCACTACATGTATTGGGCTAACCCACTCACTATCAGAGATGGGATATATGATCCCCGCACTCAGTAATTTCATGATTTCTTTCTTAACCACATCTAAGATAAGTGGGTTTAGTCTCCTTTGACGTTGCCTCACAGATTTAGAACCCTCACTTAATAAGATCCTGTGTGTGCAAATAGCTGGGATAATCCCAGGTATATCCGCTAAAGTCCACCCTATAGCTTTCTTATGTTCCTTCAAAACATTAAGGAGTCTCTTTTCTTCAATAGAAGACAAGGTATTGGCAATTATGACAGCTAAGTGCTCATCAGACTCAAGAAAGGCATACTTTAAGGTAGCAGGTAGGGGTTTCAACTCAAGCGCAGGAGGTTGTTCAACAGAAGGAATCAACTTATGAAGTTCAAGAGAGAAAAGATCACTCCCTTTTTCTTCTGAGGTGGAATCCGTCTTCTGGTAATCAGCTATGTCCAATCCATCCTGCTTTCCTGAAACATGGACAAAAAACCTTTTCCCAAGATCAAGTGAATGTAATCCAAAATATGAGGAATTCTTTTGCAATTCACGTAAATGGTGGGAATCATCTACAACAAAACTAATCATGTTCACCTCTAAGAGTGAATAGTCCTCATGGGGCTGTTTCATAGCTTCATAAATATGTAACCTATTGATCGCCCACCTCCATGGTGATCTTACCTTCCTTTATGCTGATCATGGTGCTGGCAGTCCTTAAGAAT
>JAOSBN010107042.1:0-10998 GCA_027563595.1 Erythroxylum suave
CTGGCCTTAACTGGCCGGGTCGTGCCTCCGGTGCTGTTACTTTGAAGAAATTAGAGTGCTCAAAGCAAGCCTACGCTATGTATACATTAGCATGGGATAACATCATAGGATTTCGGTCCTATTGTGTTGGCCTTCGGGATCGGAGTAATGATCAACAGGGACAGTCGGGGGCATTCGTCTTTCATAGTTAGAGGTGAAATTCTTGGATTTATGAAAGACGAACAACTGTGAAAGCATTTGCCAAGGATGTTTTCATTAATCAAAGAACGAAAGTTGGGGGTTTGAAGACGATCAGATACCGTCCTAGTCTCAACCATAAACGATGCCGACTAGGGATCGGAGGACGTTGCTTTTAGGACTCCGCCGGCACCTTATGGGAAATCAAAGTCTTTGGGTTCAGGGGGGAGTATGGTCTCAAGGCTGAAACTTAAAGGAATTGACGGAAGGGCACCACCAGGAGTGGAGCCTGCGGCTTAATTTGAGTCAACACGGGGAAACTTACCAGGTCTAGACATAGTAAGGATTGACAGACTGATAGCTCTTTCTTTTTTTCTTTTTTTTAGTAAAATGTAAATATATTATACCAAAAAGAATATTTATATACACGGTCTGTAGGGCATACCCTGACCTCAGAGTGGTTCAACCTAAAAAGAAGGAGAAACCAGGTAAAAAGACACATACATGTCAAACTGTCCCAGCCTCAATACAACTGAGGAGAAATGGCTACACCTCCAATACACACCAAAAGGGAGGGTAGAAAAGTCAAAAGTAGATGTAGGGGAGAAGGATGAATAGGAGATTACCAGGGAATTGTCCTGGTAATAGCCTATGCATTTCTCCAAATAAACAAAAAGGAACCAGCACCCATTACAACCAATTAACATCACTAAGATAACCTACCCAAAGGAGGCTAGACAAATATAAAAGGAAACGGGGGAGGGGGGTGAATAGGGTGTTACCAGTAAAATAGACTGGTAAGACGCTATGCACTTCTCCCCCTTTATATGCCCTGCTCGGATGAACAGTAACCTGCAGTATGAACAGTACTCGCAAAATGGACAGCAGCACCACGAGGGTCCAGCAGGAGCACTGGGGGAGCCAGGCAGCTAGGGGGTCAGGGGGAGATAGGAGCAGTCAGCCAAACTGCAGAAAAGAAGAGGCTCATCTTGATAGAGGGGCAAGGAGGAATCAGCAAGTCAAACTGCAGCCATGTAACGATTAGCCCAAGCAGGAGCCAAGTTAGGGGACAACTAGGCAGAAGGTGGGATAGCTGAAGGAGTCGACAGCAGGCAGCACCAGCAGGCCTCAATCCAAATGAAGAGGAACACACAATGGAAACCAGCAGAAAGGAATCTGGAAGAGTCGGATGTAAAGGTGGAGAAAGGAGACCACAAGAGTTGAAGGGAACCTGCAAAACAAGCAAAAGTGTTAGAAAAACTAGGTTGCCCATTGGTCCCCCCGTCAGTGAGGGACAATGGACACATCTCCCTTAGCTACCCGCAGCCCTGAGCCTCTGCTGAACTCAAATGCGCCTAGTGGCTCAGTGAAAGCCAAAGGCACCCTCCTCAACAGTAGTTCCAACCCCTCTGCAGTATGAAGACAGCACCAGAAAATTGAATCCCCTTCAGCATAAAAAAACCAAGAGCAACCACAACCAATCTGTCGTGGCCAACCCCACCAGTAGTACACAAGATCCAACCCTCCACAACAGCATCTCCAACCCCTCTGTAGCATGAAGACCGTAGGACAGCAACCACATCAACCCCATACCCTCCAGCCAGCAATGCACCTGAAGTCAACACCAGAAAGTTGAATCCCCTTCAGCACAAAAGACCAAGAGCAGCCACAACCAACCCATATGAAAGCTGCCTTGTCCAACCCCACCAGTGGTATACAAGATCCAACCCTCCACAACAACATCTCCAACCCCTTTGCATCATGAAGACCATAGGATAGCAACCACAACAACCCCATAGCCTCCAGCCAGCAATGCACCTGAATTCAACATCAGAAACTTGAATCCCCTTCAGCACAAAGGACCAAGAGCACCCACAACCAACCCCTAGGAAATCTGCCTTGTCCAACCCTACCAGCAGTACACAAGATCCAACTCTCCACAACAGCATCTCCAACCCTCTGCAGCATGAAGACCGTAGGACAATAACTACAACAGCCCCTTAGGGGATAAAGGCAGCACCAAACAAGCGGCAGGATATACCCTCCAGTCAGCAATGCACCTAAAGTCAACACCAGAAAAGTGAATCCCCTTTAGCACAAAAGACCAAGAGCAGCCACAACCAAACCATAGGAAATCTGCCCTGCACAACCCCACCAGCAAATACATAATATCCAGCCCTCCACCACATTATCTCCAACCCCTCTGCAGCATGAAGACCATAGGACAGCAACCATAACAACCCCATACCCTCCAGCCAGCAATGCACCTGAAGTCAACACCAGAAAATTGAAACCCCCTTCAGCGCAAAATACCAAGAGCAGCCACAACCAACCCATTAGAAAGTTGCCCTGCACAACCCCACCAACAATACACAGGATCTAGCCATCAAGATACCATAATCTCGGAAGAGTCCAGGAAAGAAAGAGAGAGACAGCAGTGCCAAAGGCTACCAGCATAGAGGACAACCACACCAAAATGTAGGAGTAGACGGTACAAGGCCCAAGAAGTACACCACAGTGATACTGAACCACACCAAGCAGAAAGCAAGGGCCACCATTAAAAGGAGATACAATCTACCGGGTATAGGCGATAAAGAATTTTGTAGATAGCAACCTTAATTTTCTGAATGACATCTATGCTGGAGAAGGATTGAGTATCCAAAATAACAGCATTACGAGCCTTCCATAAGTGGTAGACCGAACATAAGAGAGCAAGTTTGGCCGCTTTGCTCTTGATAAGGGCACCGCGGTAGTCTTTGCGGATCCATTTCACCGAGCTAGCAAGGGAGATCATTACCCTTGGTATGCCTAGCCAACATTTGATGGCATCCCATACGGCCTTGGGAAAGGAACAATGAAAAAAAAAGTGATCAACAGATTCCGAGGCCGAGTGACATAGCTGGCATGTGCAATCCAAGTCAAGGAAAAGTAAATTATCCTTGGTAGGTAAGCGGTTACGTATCCCCAGCTACATAATGAAGGAGAATTTAGGAAGTTTTCCAAATGAAAGACATCCACGGCCGGTGGGAATGGTGTACCCGCAATAAATCATAAACTTTATGGGAAGAGAGGACCCTATTGATACAAAGCTGTTCCATTCCACTGATCACACCACTACGGCCACCCAATTTAGAGAGCAACATATCCCAGATCAGAGCAAGTTTTTTCATCAAGGGGGAGTCTCTCGGATGAGGGTGCCAATCCCAAATACTAGTCCCCCTCAGATAAGTCCCATGCATCCACTTGACCCATAAGGAGTTGGCTTCCGCATGGACATTCCACAAGACACAGGCGAGCAGAGCCGATTTCCAAACTTTCCAGTTCTTAAGCCCTAATTCTCCTTCCTCCCGAGGCATACAAATAGTGTCCCAAGCCACCTTGTAATTCTTTCCTCCCCAGACAAATAACCGGCACATAGAGATGATTTTATCAAAGAGCACAACCGGTATGGGAAACGCCTGAAACCAGAATGAAAAGACCCCCTGGACAACCGAATTCACTAGCTCAACACGCCCAGCATAGGACAAACTTTTCCCAGCCCAGGCATTAAGGTAGGACTCAATCGAAGCCAACAGATCCGAAAATTGGGCAATAGATATTTAAGAGGAGCCAAGGGTATGCCTAGGTACCGGACAGGGAATTCCCCCTCTCGATACTCCACCATTTGGAGGATGGTATCTCGCTCAACCCCCCCACGCCACCGAGATAAATATTAGATTTCAGAGGGCTAACCCGTAAGCCCGTCACTTCCCCAAAGGCATGCAACGCATCAAGGAGGATACGAATAGATGGAGAGTCACCCCTGGAAAATAGCATGAGGTCATCAGCAAATGCAAAGTGGGTAATACCAGAATGCTTACACTTCGGATGGAAATTGAAGGTAGAGTCCTTGGTCTTCAGATTAAGGAGTCGGGACAGGTATTCCAAATAGAGCAGGAAGAGGATAGGGGACATAGGGTCACCCTGGTGTAGTCCTCGTCGTCCCTTAAACCACCCATGCAGATCACCATTAATTACCACCGAGTATGAGGCAGTAGTAACACACTCTAAAATCCACCGTAGAAATTGATCCGAAAAGCCCAACCCATGAAGCATTTCCCCCAAGAAATCCCATAAGATCATGTCGTAAGCCCGAGTCAAGTCAATTTTCAGCATACATCGGGGAGAGATTCGTTTCCGACTGTACCCCCTAACCAACTCCTGGGCGAGAAAGATGTTATCCAACATACTCTGACCAGGGACAAAAGCAGCTTGGGCAGGATCAACAAGTGTACCCACCACTGTGGTGAGACGAGCCAACAGGATCTTAGTGATGATTTTATAAGTCACATTCAAATAGGCGATAGGGCGGAAATTGTGGACCCTGGGAGAGGACGCCGTTTTAGGAACCAAGGTGATAAGGGTATGATTAATCTGTTTAAGCAGGCGGCCACTCGCAAAGAATTTCGACACAGCTGCAGTAACCGTCGGGCCCACCCGCTCCCATTGATGTTTAAAGAAGGTCGCCGTATACCCATCAGGCCCAGGTGCCTTATCGTTGCCAATATCAAAGACAGCTTATCGGATTTCTGCCACAGATACAGGTTGTATCAAAGTTACCTGCATGTCTGAGTCTACCAAGGTTCCTGACTGAATGATAGGCAAGTGGGCAGGTTGTTGAGGGCTAACAGATCCAAGAAGGTGCTCATAGTGGTTGGTGATACAGTGAATGACTTCCTCCATAGAACTAGTATGGGTACCATCGGCCTTAAGAAGATGGGTAATGCAATTCTGCTTGCTCCTCTTCCGAACCACCGCATGAAAGTATTTAGTGCTCCGGTCAGCTTCCATCAAATGGGTACACTTAGCCTTTTGTTGGTAAAAGGAGCGTTCCGCATCTAGAAGAAAATTTGCAGCCTGCTGCTTACGATTCAATATTTGCTTCAACTCCACATCATCCGGTTGGTTAAGGGAAGCAAGGTAAGCACAATGAAATGCCTCTTAGGCCGTGGCCACCTTTTGGGAAATGTGACCAAAATCGTCTTTGTTTAAGGCTTTAAGGGGCTGCTTAAGGGACTTCAATCGGGCACAAAGGAGAAATTGAGCAGTGCCCTCATAGTGCTGGGACCAAGCATCCTGTACAATCTGAGAGAACCTTGGGTGGGCAGTCCACATATTAAAGAATTTGAAAGCCCGCCGGCCACTCCGTTGAGAAAGACCATGGGTGATATCCACAACCACAGGGCAGTGATCAAAGTCTGGGCATATAGGGTGGAAACAAATGGAACAATTGACATCCTGCACACTCCAAGCTTGGTTAATGAGGACCCGGTCCAATTTGGCCTATAAGTGATTTTTCTGCCATGTAAAGAATTCCCCCGAGAAAAGGGCATCATCCAGGCCCATAGTAAGTCGAAACTCCTATAAGTCCTTCAATAAATATGCCGAGGGGGGGTGACAGCCAATCCGTTCTGTTGCCGCACTCACATAATTAAAATCACCCAGGATTAACCAAAGAGTCCCAGGGGAGACATCCATATCTGCTAATGTCCGCCATAGGTCCCGCCATTGAGTAACACTATATAAACCGTAGACATAAGTCAAAGTAACTGCCAAGTGGGTAATGCAGCAAGTCAAGGAACAATGAAGGAATTGGGCACCTTTCGCTAACAAGCAACAAGAGTAGAACTTGGGATCCCATAACAAAACTATTCGGCCCCCTCTGATATCATCCAAGTTATGAAGGAACTCCCACCCAGGAAACCGATTAGTCACCAAATTCTGTATGCCTCAAAGATCAAGTTTCGTTTCCAACAAACAAACCAGTCGACAATGATGCTGTGGGCAGTCGTGTGCTGTCTCGAGGCCTTATGAAGACCTTGGACATTCCAATCAAGAAACTTCATGGTCAGGTGGTGGGAGGGCCACCCCCTCCGTCGCCCCGATGTAAAGTACCATTGTTACCACTACGGCCAACTGGTTGGATAGTACTACCATCCTTCGGCAATTTGGATGACGAAACTTGTGCTTTGCCTCTAATAGGAGGTTTGGTAGATGGGGCAATCAGGGTAGGCTGTGCATTGGATGTACCAGCCTTGTGGGAAAGAAGAGTAGTATCCCCCCTTGAAGATTGCGCAACTGTAGGAGGAACATCCAGGGCCACACTAGGCGTAGCCTCCACTGCCACTACTGGGGGAACCATCGGCTGGCCAGAAGTGGAGGGGCCTATCATTCCAGAACCATTTACCAACTTAGGAGGAGTGAACTGGATAGCAGGCGGGTCAACAGCAACTAGTCTAGATGGGGGACCTAACAGCGGTCCACTAGTAGATGGATCAAGCCCTCCACCACCAACCGCCGTGTCAGCAACATCAGGAGGAGCGTGAGGTGCAGTACAACCCTTCAAATCTTTGCCATTTTTCACAAATCTCCCTGGTTTACCTTGCTGACCTTGCAGGCGGACGCCAATACTAGGCTGTGTGCCTGGCAAAGGCTGATGCAAAGAGGCCCGCCCATTGTCCATAGAAGGGCCAGCAGCCAATGTAGGGGCCTGTGTAAGAGGTACCACGGGCCCTGTAGTACCCTTCGGACCTTCACTATGTGTTGTGGGGAGGCAGCCTGACTTGATGCCTTGCATTCAAAAGGATTGTGACCAAACTGCTTGCAAACATAACAGTAGCTAGGGTATGTCTCATACACCACCGATTGATAGTAACTCATCCCCTCAGGAAGCTTAACTAAGAAGTGGGTAGTAGGAGGTTTGGACACATTAATGTAAACCAACATACGCGTAAAACCCAATTGGGCACCCTCACTTGTAATGCTGTCAGTACATATGGGCTTCCCAATCCATGAGGCTAGCTTGGAGAGCCCTTGTTTAGTCCAAATATCCAAGGGGACGTTCAGAAATTGTACCCAAACCGGGACCTCCAGGAAGTCAACAAAATTAAAGGCGAAACCCTAGGGGAGATGCTTAAAGAGGAGGGTTTTACCAAACAGCATATAAGGCCCTCCCGAGAGCATTTTCATACAGTCATCGTCAGACTCAAATTGGAAAAAAACCCAGCCACGGTTATGAGGGAGTATCTTGCACTGCACCCCCCACTTGTGGATTAAGCCCTCTAGGGCCTTCATGCCCAAAAATCCCCCAATAAAACATCCAACCAAACAAAAGCCCCAGCGAGATTCAACATTGCCTATATCATCTTCCTCGATCGTAACTTCCTCATCAACGTCCATATATCGGAGCTTCATACCTTTTTTCAAATCCCGATTACCTCGAAAAAGAATGGAAAACGACGGTTTAGGGGGGGCCTTAGGTTCAGTGCTAACTTCTAAGGCAGGTGGGGGAGCAGCCACAGGGGAAGGACTGCTATTAGTATGCCCAGATTCAGTGCTAGCAGTAGAAGCTGTAGAGGAAGCACTGCCCTGTACAGAATCAGATCCCCAGGAGATAACTTCAGTAGCTGTTGCAGTGTCAGCAAGAGAGGAGGGGTCCAGGGAGGGGCCTGCGGGTACCAAGGGGACAGCAGTAGTCTTAGCACTCTGTCCATCCACCCCTTTCCCCATACCTTTTGCTGATGCGGCATCAGGGGGTTGGGGGGGAGAGGCATCTTCCGAAGAGGAAGATAAGGATGGGGAAGGTGCTTTCTTCAAAGCCAAGACACAATCCTTTGTAATATCCCTCCCCTTGAAGGGGGTTTTAGCTTTCTTCCCCATAGTGGGCCAAGTCTACAACAGGTAAAACTCCCACCAGAAATGCAGTACACTCCACTTAAACTGCAAAGAGGCCAACACGCCAGCAACCAGAACCATATCAGTAACACAAGACAAATAGCCAACACTTCAGCAAAAGTAGAGACACCAACACAATGAGACAACAGCCTGCGAGTTCCAGGGATCCCAAGATGACCTGACCAGACAATCCAGCAATGGAATCCCAAAGGGGCGTCTCGCCCCACAATAGGCACTCAGTGCCAAGGAGCACCTGCAAGAAAATGGCACAACCCAAAGCATCCGAACACATAAGGAGAACCAACCAACAAACCACCCAGTAAGTGCCCACAAAAACTCACCTGCCACAATGGGGGCCGAAGGAGGAAGAAATCAACCTACACAGAGTGGCAAAGAGCACCAGAGGCAACCAGTCGAGAGGCCGCAGAGGTCGCCTGGTACAATGGGAGTCGAAAGGAGAAGCGAATAGCCCTCACAAACAGCCAAGGGAACACCGAAGGCAAGCCAATCGCATGCACAGATGTCACCAGCCACCAGCGGTGGGTCGCCCCACTTTGAAGAACCGTCGAGCCGCACCCAGAAGCAAAGGGAGGCAAACCCAAAATGACGAGGGATTCAAAATATGGGGCGGGAAATAACACCCAGGACCTACAAGGACACGTCGCCACCCGCAGCTTGTGAAAACGCCGTCGGGTCACAAACCCTAATTGGACAAAGAACCAGCGAAAAACACGAGATGGAGGATAGTCCAGCTACACCAGTACTAAATCTACACCCACCGTAACCCACCTGTACGCACAAGGAAGGAGATTGCAAACAACCGTGGATGAGACTTAGGAGATTTTGCAAGAAAATCCCCCAAGCTTGAGAGACTTAAAGAAACGTCCATTGATAGCACTGATAGCTCTTTCTTCTTTTTTTTTGGTAAAATGTAAATATATTATACCAAAAAGAATATGTACACGGTCATAAGGGGCATACCCCGACCTCTAACACAGTCAATCCCTACTAAACTACAATCTGAATAAACCAAAGGGTCTCACACCCCGGCTAACTGGGCCCAATAAATCCAAAGTGTAGTAAGCCAAAAAACCCCAATACACACCAAAATGAGGCTAATCTAGTAAATGTGAAAATATGAGAACACCAAAGAGTGAATCTAGTGGTTAAGATGAATAAGTAATTGCCAGGCTGTTGGCCTGGTAATTATATTATTCATCTCCTGGAATGAACAGTAACGCAGTCCATGAACAGTGGAGAACAGTAACGGTTGGAGTGCACAGGAATTCTGCACAGTGATTTCTGTAGATCTACAGTACCCCATGACGGTAGGATGCCACCGTAATAGCAAATTTGCCTTCAGAATAGGGGCCAAGGGGCGCATATAGCTTCAGTCATCCAGAGACGTGCAGTGACGCACGGTGTTGCATGGAACCACGTGAACAGTACCATGCAACAAGGGCGTCATGCACAGAACGGTAAAGGCCAGATGTCAATATGGAGAGTTCCAGTAGTGTAGGCTGGCTAAGTAACAAACAGTGCACGAGTAGGAACACGTGTCAACTTCCTTACGTGAGGAGCATCATGCAGCAGGTGATTTCCATGCAGATGGGCACGTGAACAGTGCCTTGTACTGTATGAACAAACCGGTGAAGAAAACAATGGAGGCCACCACCCCCGCCCAACAGGACACTGGCGGTTATTATCATGTCCCCTGTGACAGCTAACCAGCACCAGCCATTGTGCCCAAGCAGCAACAGCAGTCTAGATTTTCCAGTATCAACCTCCAACAGTACATCAGACAGGATTCCTTTCCTGGGAGGGCCAGAGGCTTCAAGAAACAGAGCCAGCTAGCCACCAGCTACACTTTGATAGTTTTCCGTTCCAGCAGACTTGTTTCCTTCAGTAACTGCAAGAGCATCCGTCATCTCCTTGTAACACATCGCATCAACCAAACCCATGAAATGAAAGCGTTGGGGGTCTGAAGTTCGCGGTCCTCCCAAGGGCCAAAACCTACTTTAGGGAGCATATATACGCTGCCATTGGAGAGGTAGCAACTTTACCTCTGATGGTGCTCTGGTCACTCCCCATGAGATCCCCCTGAGGGAGGAAGTGCTAGAGTCTTTGGCTCCAAGTCTATATTAGAAGCTCCATGCAATAGTAACAGGAGTATGCCATCTGTCAAAAATTCAACACCAAGACATAGCCAAAGTACATTCTTCTCCCGACAGCATCCATGCCCAATATGCAACCAGACGAAGTCACCATCTGCGAAGAGAAGGGCCCCATAGGTGGTACCATAACTCCAGCATTGCCCCCACACAGGAATGACAAGCGGCATACCAGTTGACAATAATAAGCGATACCAAGACACAACTAAAAATTCAGCCAACCCCCTATCACGAATAACCCAACCAGGTTACAACAGTAAGAACAAATCAATAGATGGCAACCAACCAAACATCCAGGAGGAGAACAGATACAGATGTCTCTTCAAATACAATTACATTTCTGGTTTTCCAAATAATGTAAATTGTGGAAAGAAGGGCAAGTCGGGCTGCATTACTCCTCAATCGGGCACCGCGGTAATCCTTACGGATCCACTTAATGGCATTGCTCAATGAGAGCATAGGCCTGGTCATGCCTAACCAGGTGCAAATAGTGACCCAGATATCATGGGTGAAGGGACAGGTGAAGAATATGTGAGCTATAAATTCATCGGCCACATGACAGAAACTACACACGCGGTCAATCTCCAAAAACAGTAAATTATCTTTGGTAGGTAGTCGGTTTCTTAGGCTCAACCAAGCAATAACAGAGTACTTGGGAGGTATATATTGCTTCTAGATAAAGGACATCTATGGGCAAACAGGGTGCTTTGTTCGAAGAAGTTCATAAACTTTCATAGAAGAAAACAAGCCATTAGAACACAATTGAGACAAGCGGTTTTCCACACCCCTGCGGCCTCCCAATTTCTCAACCAATAAGGGGAGAATCCTGGGGGTGCGGTTGCCACTCCCAAACCGACCTACCCTGTAGGTATACCTCATGGATCCACCGAATCCATAATGTGTCTGCTTTGATATGTATGTTCCAGAGGACCTTTGC
>JAOSBN010107073.1:0-40590 GCA_027563595.1 Erythroxylum suave
ATTTTTTATTATATAAATAATAATTTAATAATTAATTAACTTTATAATTTATTTTATAATTTTTAATTAATAAGCTAGCTATTATTTTACTTAATAAAATAATTTAAGATAATATAAAAGATCTTTATTTAATAAAAATAGAATCTTATAAATTTATAATTTATTTAATTAATCTAGATTAAAGATATTCTTATTAAAGATTTAAATATTATTAACTTAAAAAGCTTTATATATAATAAATAATATAGCGGATAGCTTATTAATAGCGCTTTTAATATTAAAATATTTATTTTATTAAAGTTATTAATCTATTAAAAGAGATTATTAAATATATAAATATTTA
The DNA here is from genome assembly GCA_027563595.1 of Erythroxylum suave. NCBI lineage: Eukaryota > Viridiplantae > Streptophyta > Magnoliopsida > Malpighiales > Erythroxylaceae > Erythroxylum > Erythroxylum suave. The sequence continues at coordinate 344 of JAOSBN010107073.1, forward strand.
TAATAGTAAGCTTAACTTATAGTAATAAATTTTAAAATAAAAAAAGAAATCTTCTTCTATTTAATTATATTCTAGATATTAATAAGATAATTTTTATATTAATATTTTATAATAATAATTATTAAATTTTAATAATCTATAAATTTAAAAAAAAGAGAGATACTATTTTTAATTTATTAAATTAATATATTAATACTAGCCTTAACTTATTAAAGGAAATAAAGATATATTTTTATTCTAGAAATAAGTAATAAGATTTTAAAAAAAGAGATATTTTAATTTAATTTAATAAAGCCTCTTATAATATCTAAATATTAAAATATACTAAGATTTAATTTACTAGTAAAACTTTATAGACTATAATTTTACTTAAAAATTAGCATTAATAATATATAAAATTAATCTTTAAAGCCGTAAAAAGAAATATTTAAAAAGTTTATTTTACTTCTATATTAGACCGTTTATTAAATAAAAATTAAATTAAAAGTAACTAAAAGAGATTTAATTAAAATAATTAAGTCTTTAATAATTTATTTAAGGTTACTTTATATATAAGTTTAAATATTAGACGTATAATAAGTTTAATAACTCTTATTAAAGCTAATTTTTTAAAAGTATTAAAATTAGACTTAATAATACTCTTTAGATTTAATATTTAAATTCTTAAAGTTAGCTTAAAGCTATCTTTAATATTAAAATCTAGACCGTTAAAGAAGTAAATAAATTAAATATAAAAGATTTAAGAAATAATAGAAAGTATTTTTAAACTTAAAAGAACCGAATAAAAAATAAAGAATATAAATTAACTTTTCTTTTATATTTAAATTACTTTTATTTATAATAATATTACTTAAAAGATAAGTAATTATAGACTAAAAAGAATTATAATAAAATAAATATAATATATTTAAGTCTTTAAACTATTATTACTTAAATAGCTATATAGATAGACTTAGATTTAAAGTAAATATATAAAATAATAAATATATATTAAAGATCCTTTATTTATATCTTTATTTATACTTCTTCTATATATAACGCTCTAGATATTTAAAGTATTATTAATATAGCGATTAATAAACGAATATATATATCTTAGCTAATTATTATTATTATTATACTTAATACTCTAAGTACTAGCAGGACTAGAAGACCTCTTATACCTCTTATACTATTAAAAAGATTATAAACTTAATTAAAAGCGACCTAAAGTATATATTAAGTGTAATATCTTTTATAATTAAGATACTTAGGCTTAAATATTATTATTATAACTTTATACTCGCGCTATTATTAATTTATAACTTCTTAAGACTAAAGATTAATAAATTAATATTTTTTAGTATTTAAATAATAGCTATATAAGGGTTTTAAGTTATATAATAATAAGCGAAGGTATAGTAAGGGTAAGATAATAAAATTATATATATTTATTAATATTATATTCTATTAGTATTAAAAATTAAAAATATTAATATAAATCTTCTTTAATTAAACTTAATTAATTAAACTTAATTACTATATATTTTAATAGATTATAATATTTATATTTATAATTAGCTAAATCTCCGACTATTATATTAAGAGTAAAAATAAGATTATAAGAATTAATTATAATATTATCTTATTAATTAAATTCTTTATAATACTTATTACTATATTATATATTATTTAGCGATTAACTCTTAATAATATAAGCTACTTTAGTAATTTTATATATATTATAAGTATAGCTAACGATTTAACGTTTTATATTTATTCTAAAGTATAATATATAGTATTTAATATTTAGTTTTATAAATATTTTAATAATATAATTATTATTAATCTTAATAATATAGTTCTTATCTTTAATATTATTTTTTAATTTAAAATACTATTTATAATTTAATAATCGTTCTTAAAATATTATATAACTTCCTTAAAATATTCTAAGTTTCTTATTAATAATAGTTAACTAGCTCTCTTATTAATATTTAATAAATTACTATTAAATAATATATTATAATTTTAAATTTATAATAAGCTATCGTATATAGAGCTTTAGTTAAATAATATATTAATTAATTTATATATTAAATCTTAGGAATCCCTTAAGCTTACGAAGATTTAATTATAATTAAAAGAAATAGGCTTTAATAGTATTTAAATAAATAGTAGTAATTAAAGATAATATATTTTAATTTAAAAGTATAATATTAGCGATAATAAAAATAAGAGTCTTTATATCCTTAAATATTAATTATTATTCCTAAGTCTTATAGTACTTAGTAAGATATTAAGTTAAATATTATTATAATATTAAGCGCGATTTCTTTTATCTTTATTAATATCTAAGTCTAAGTCTAAGTTTAAATATATATCTAAGTATACGTCTAAGTCGATTAATCTAGCTAGTTATTTATAGATACTATTAAGATTATTATATTTATATATATATTACTTATATTAAGTTAGAGTATACGCCGTTAATAATTTAAGATATCGTTAATAATATTATAAGTTATTTAGTCTACCGTCTTATATATTAAATATTTATTAATATTTATTTTATATCTAAATAAGATTTATAAATAGGATCTCTAATTATAATATAATAATATTTATAACTTTATTATTAATCTTATATAAGATATCTTTAACGACGTTCTAAATATTAAATATTTATTAATATTAGTCTTAAACGATCTAAATTTAAAATTTAATCTTATATTACGCTATAATAATTCTTATAATCTTATTATTAATCTTATCTAGAGTCTTTTTTATAAGTTTAAGTTAAAGTTTATAATTATTTATTTATTTACTAAGCTTTTAATATTACTATATTATAACTTAATAGCGTATATAATTATTAGTAAATATTTCTACGATTTTAATAATTAATAAAAATAAAGATAACTAGTTTATATTTATATTATTAAAGATTAAAATCTAAAGTATATTTATTATAAATTTAAAGATATTAAAGTTAATACTAATAATTAAAAACTATAGGCTTATTTAGCTATTATAAAATACTCTAAAACGCCTTAATAAACGTATAAATAGCTATATTAAAGATAATATTAATATTAGACTTTATATATATCTAATAAGGCCTATAATATATATAACTCTATTCTCTTTCTCTAATATTATATTATTTAGTTTATTATTTAAAATTATATACCGTTTAACTAGTTAAAGACTTATAATATAAATAGTTAACGTAAATATAACTTTAATTTCCTTAAAAGATATAAGTAGATCTAATATTTAGTTATAATTAGAAGTATTAATATAATTATAATATTTATAGAATATAAGCGAGGCTTATAAAAAGTTTAAAGTAATATTAATTTAAGATATATATATTTTATTATTACTTAGATAATATAAGAACTAATTATTAATTATTTTTTAAAAATATAGAGCTAAATTTATAATAAATATTAATATATATATAGGACGTATCTATAGCTAAAAGATATAATTAAATATATTAAGACCGTAGTATTTAGTCTAGCGATTTATAATATAAATAATTTAAATAATTAAATATTTAATACGTAAATAATAATAAAATATTATTTAAAGATTAAAGTTAAGCGGGTCTTATATAAATATAGCGTAGGCTTTAATATTAAATAGATATACTTTCTAGAAATATTATTTTAAATATTAATTAAGCGTTAATATAGAGCTAGATAATTAAATAAAAGTATAAATAAAGATTTAATAAAAAGCTTATTATCTATAAATAAATAAATAGATATCGAAAACTACTAAATATTAATAAATATAATTTATAATTAGTTTATCTTCTAGATAAGTAATATTACGAAAGAAAAATATTAATTATAAAAATTATATTTAAGCGTACTAGGCTTTATTTAAATTTATTTATATTTTAACGACTTTAAATAAATATAAGCGGATTTCTATTTTAATTAATTTACTAATAATCTCTTTTTTTAAATATATTATACTACTCTTTATTATTCTCCTTAAGATTTATAAAGATTATATTTAAATTTATTATAATTTATATCTAAAGCTATAGCGTACGAATAATATATTATAAATTATTATATTAGCGATACTAGACTTTATATTATATTATTTAATAAGAATAGATTTTTTATATTAAAAATAATTAAGCCTTAATTAAGTATTATTAATAATCTTTAATATAATTAAGTATCTTCTTATCTTTTTATAAATAAAGTTACTTTAATAATTTACTTTTTTTTAAAATCTATATTATTCTTAATATATAAGAAAAGACTTATTCTTTAATATATTTATAACTCGTAATTAAAGCTAGTTATATTTAATTATTTTTTAAATTTATTTTATAATAATTTATAAACTAAATAATTATTAATTATTTAAAAATCTTTTTAAAATTTAACTTATTAAATTCTCGCTATTTTTTATTTAAATATTATTAATAGCCTCTATATAACTTATATTTAAGCGGTATCTCGTTCTAAATAAATATATAATTAAATATAGCTCGCTTTATAAATTATTATAAATCTAATACTTAATTATAATATATCGTCTAATATAATATTCTTTAGATTATTATTTTATATTAAAATATATCTCCTTCTATATCCGTTTAATATTATATTTTATACGTATAATATAATAGCCGTTTATTTTATTTATTATAAAAAACTCTCGTCTTTAGTCTTTATATTATTATAGAAATTATTACTATATTTAATCTATATATTATAATAGAATAGTTATTACTTATTTAAATTAATATTAATATCGGTTATTTAAATAATAATTATATAATTATTCTCTTTTATAATTTTAATTTAGAATCTTATTAATATTAATTTTAATAAAATAAGCTTTCTATATACCGTCTTATAAATATAATTATAAATCTATTTTATTTTCTTCTTATAATTAATCTATTTTATAAATATCTTTTTATATTCCTTAAAGCGGCGTATAAGCTTAATATATTAGCTTTACTTTTTTAAGCTTTTTATAACTTTATATTATCTAGCTATACTCTTTATATAATAAATAATCTTTTCTAATAATATATTCTTAGAAATAATTAAGTTTAAATATACTCTAAAGATAATTACGGGATTTATTATATTTTTAAAAATAAAAAATATATTAAGCTAATTTAGACTATAAATATTATTAATAACTTATACTTATATATTATTATATATAAAGGGCGTATTATTAATAGCGATCTCTTTAAATTAGTATTAATTATCTTATAATATAAATTACTAAAGAGATATCTTCTAAAATATTTATTTAATAATACTTTATCCTCTTATTAGGATTATTTAATATATATTATTTTTATTTAACTTTATTTTATCCGCTAATAATTCTAGCTATATAAAGAAAGTCTTAAGATATTATTATTACTCGTTAATAATATTAAAGGATAAAAATATTTTATTAATTTAATTTATTATATTTACGGTCCTAAACTACTACTCTATATATATATAATAAATTAAATTAAATAAAATTTATTAAAACTTATTTCCTTATTAATTTATATTTATATTTAAAATAATATTAAAAGATTCCTTTATCGCTATTATAATAATTTCGTAGGATCTTTACTCTTTAAAGTTTTAAGAAAAGTTATAAAGTTATTAATAATAAATTATTTCTCTTATATAATAAAATCTAATTTAATTTAATATTTAGTATCGAATTATAATTAAGAATTAATTAAATAAAATCTAACTTTTATAATAAATAAAACGAGATAGATCTTTTATTTTAATAACTTATATTAAGTCTTTAATTTAAATTAGAGATAAAAACTTTAATTTATTTAATAATAGTATCTCTTAAGCTTAAAATTATAAATTATTAAATATAAAATCTAATTAATATAATAAGATTAGCTAGAAGGATATATTATTATTTATTTAAGAGATAATATTTAGTTAATAAGTTCTAGATTTTAATTTATAAATTCTAATATTAAATATTACTTTATATATTATAACGAGCTATAGTAAGTCTTTAATAAGATAATATAAATAAGAAGAGAGTATTATCTTATATATAAGATTTAATAATAGTCTATATTAAGCTAGATTTCTTTTATAAAATATTAAGAATCTTTAAATTTATTAAAATAAAGCGCTAGATTTATTATAATATTTAATAAGTAGCGTAGTTAAAAATTAATAATAAAAGTTAAAGAAGGTCTATATAAGTATTTAAATAATATAATATTATTTATAAAATAAATAGAGAGTAATCTTTTTTTAATATAAATAATAAGGACTATAAATTTTATATTTTAAAAAACTTTAGCTAGTAAAAGATATATAAAAGTAATAAAAAGATTTTATTAAAATAATAATTTAATATTAAATATTAACTTACCGATTTATATAATAGTATAATAATATATATATATAATTTTATTATTTATAATTATAAGAAAACGAGCTAAAAGCTTATATTAATTAATTATAAAAAAAATATACGCTATATATATACTTATAATATTTAAATATAGCTAATTATTAACCGCTAATAAATATTAAACGAGTTATTTTTATATATTATACTTATTAAAATCTTATCTATATCGTATTCTAGAATAATATAATATTCTTTTATATATAACTATTTAATTAAATCTATTAAATACTAAATATTATAATATTATAAAAACTATATTTTATAATCTCCTTTAACTAGCTAGAATTTTATAATATTTTAAAATTTATAAATATAACTAGCGGCTTTAGATTTATTTAAATATTATTAGAATTTATTAAAATAAACTTATAAAATAAGATATCTCTAATTAATAATAATTTTATTATTATATTTAATTAATAAACGTATATCGTAGAAATAGCTAAAAAGAAAGTATTTATAAGTTTATTAAGATATATAGAATTAAATATTACCGTTAATATATTATCTTATTAATATTTAATATATTTTTATTAATACTCTTCTTCTATACTATATTTTAAAGCTATAGTAAGTAATTAAAGCCTAAATAATATAAAGAATATAATAAATTATTCTTTTTATTTAATAAACCTTCCGTAGAACGTATCTAGTTTAAGATTATTATTATTTTATTAAAATCTAGCGAATATCTACTATCTATTAATAAACGTAAACCTTTAATATAAACGCTTTACGGATTAAAGCTATAGTTAAAAGATCTTAAAATAATATAATTCTTTTTTAGATATTATTTATTTTTAATTAAGTTTAATTATCCGTAGGAAGTATATAACTAGATAGAATATTAAAGATATATATATATTATTATAAGCGATTTATAAATTTATTATCTTAACTTTAAGGAGTAGTAACTTCTTTTATAAAAATATAAATTAATTACTTTTATAATTAAGAGAAGATTCTATATTAGTTTATTTAAAAAGCTAATCTTAATATATTATTTATATAAACCCTTTATTAGAAAAGTCTATAAGCTATATTTATAAGTTCTTTATATATAATATTAATTCTATATTTATTACTTATTATAAAAAGCCGAAAATATTAATTATTTATAATAAGACTAGTCTTATAGCTATAATATATAAATATAATAATTTATTATAATACGTTAATTTATAGCGTAGTAAGAATTAGATTATAGTATTTAAGATTTTATTTAATATTATAAACGCTCTTTTATAAGCTTTAAAGTTTATTATATAATATAATATTATTTATAAGTTTAAACCTTTTATTTAATATATAAGACTAAATATTCTTAATAATATTAATTTCGTACTTAATATATTTTATTTATATATATATAACCTTAACTATTAACTATAATATAATTTACGACTTTATATTAATCTAATATATATTAATAGAGAGATTATTAAATAATTTTAGTCTTTAATTTATTTATTTATCTTTAAAGGACGGATCTTAAAATTATAATATTATTAAAATACTCTTTATAATTAAATTTTTAGATTTTCCGTTTAATCTTATAAGCGATAGCTAGTAATACTAATAAAAAAGTTTATATATATTAACGATAAAATTAAGTTAATATTATTAATTCTTATAGAAGCTATAAATATATAAAAAGAATCTTATATTTAAAATAAATAAATTATATTTAACTAGTATCTAGTATATTTATATTAAAAGTTTAACGCGATAAAGACTTAAATTATAAGTTTAGAAATACTAATATTATTAAAGTATAATAATAAAATTATTAAATTCTTATATTCTTCTTTCTTTAATTAGCTATATAAACTATAAAAGAAATATAAGCTCTTAAAATTAAATAAAAATTATTAGTTAGTTAGATTTTTATTTTAAATAAATATTAATATAGACTCGCTATAAGTTTAAATATAAGAATTAAATATATATAGTTTTCTTTATTAAGTAAATTCGATAATAAAATATTAAATAACGTTTATTAATTTCTATATTAGAATATTAATATAGTATTAATATTTTAAAGAAGTATACTTCGTATATTTATAAAATATAAAATAGCGAGTTCTAGTAGATATTAATATTTAAAAAACTAAATATATACGTATTTATTCTAGATTCTAAAGTATAAAGAAGATAAACTTAATATAAAAGAGAGTTATTAATAAAATAAAGAAGATTAAAAAAGCTATATATAAATATAATTTATTTATTAATTAAATATTATTTATCTTCTTTAATTTTTAAAAAGCTATTAATTTATAAAAGATAAAGTTATTAATATAATAATTTAAAGCTAAGTATCTTAATTTTATAAAGAATAATAATCTTTAGAATTACTTTTATTATTTAAGAAAATTTTAAAATAAAAATTACGAGTTAATTATTCTTAAATAGGATTTATAATTAATATATTTAATATATAAATATAATCGATCTATCGAAGAGCTTAAACTTTTATATATTAAATTTAAGAGATATAAATCTTATTATTTATACTTCTTTAGTAACTTTATTAATAATAATAATATTCTTTAATAACGAAAATACTAATATAAACTTATAAGAAATAATCTTATAAATATTTATAACTTTATATTTTATACCGTACTATTTAAACTTAAGAAAATAAATTATTAACTTAATAATATATCTTCTTTTTCTTTTAATTAAGAAAATACTATTTATTTAAAGTTTATTAAGTTATAGAATTATAAGATTAAAATATATTAAGCTTATTATTATTTTAATTAATATTTAAAAAGATCTAAAAAATAAACTAATAACGTTTAATAGCTTTTAATAAAGATAAATTAAAGATAATTAGTATCTATACTCTTTTTATAAAATAATAAAGTAATTTACTATATAACTCTAGTATATATATAATTAACTTAAAGAGTCTTATAAAGATATAAAGTAATAATATTATAAGTTATAAAAAGATAACTAGTTTTAATAATATTATATATAATAAGAGAGATATAAAGGAGGATAATAATAATAATAATAATATAAAAATAAAGCGAATAAAATTAGATTAGATTTATCTCGATATAAAATTAATAATATATATAATTAAGTTAGAGTTAGAATAGTCTATTTTATTAATATATATATATTAATAGCGTATTATTCTTATAAAAATTATAGTCTATTTATAAACGTTAATATATTATATAAATATACCTATATTATCTAGAAACGTATATACTCTATTAAAGCTTATATATAACTTATTTATATTATTATCTATATCCTTTTTAGTCCGTTATATAAAGGTTAATAATAATAAATTCTTATAAGTAGCTATAATAACTATATATATTAAAGATTAAAGAGATAAATATTTATTTATTTTTATATAATATTATTTTTAATTATCGATATATATAATCTTATTAAATAATATAAAAGACTAGAATTAAATAAGATATAAAAAATATATATATAATATACTTTTACTATCTAATAGGAATATAATATAAAATAATTTTATATATAAAAGAGCTCTAGAGATTATTATCTTATTATATAATAATATATATATTTATAATATTAAATTTTTATATAATATTATACCTCCTAATATTAAAATTTAAGCGATAATTATAGGCTTTTAGACTCTTTTTTATAAGAAGAGTATCTAGATCTATTTTATATTATTAATATATAAATTTATCGTAGTATTAAATATTTAATATTTCTTATTTATATATCTTATTATTATTAAAGAATATTCCTAAATTTAATTTATATAAACGAAATAATTATATTCGTAAGAACGAGACTCCGATATTATATATATTAAATAATACGATATCTATAATATTATTATATAACGGGTACGATTAGAGCGGAATCTAATTAAGTATATATAATTATAAGATTATAGATATATATTTTCTTATTATATTATAAAATACGTATTAAACTAGAGCTAAAGTATATACTATATAATATTATAAGAATAATTATTATATAAAACTAAAAGACTAACTATAATTTACTATTATAAAAATAACGCTATAATATTATTAATTTACTATCTTTTATACTACTTTTCTTACTCTAGATTAAATAACTATTTAGTTATTTCTTATATTAAAAATAATAATAATTATCTAATTATAAGGAGCTTTAATTATATCCTATAAAGATTTAACGCTATTATATATAGCCTCTATAATCCGCTAAATATTATAAGTTTAAAGGAGCTATAGATTTAAATTTATAATTATATATTACGTAGTATTAATATTATTATATATAACTTACGTAGCTAGTTAAGAGCTATAAGTTATAATATATCTTAAGTACGCGAGAACTCGCGTATTTTTTAAAATAAATATTACTTAGACTTTTATTTAATATATATTTAGGTTTCTTTAAATACTCTTATACGTTAAATAAATACTATTTATAATTATTATTTAAAAAACCCTATATCTAATATCTAGATCGTTTTATATATTATAAATTAATATTATAGCTTAAGAGGCTTAAATATTAAGATTATTATTCGTTAAAGTAATTATTACTTAAGTAAAATTAATAAAATCTTTAAAAAGTATCTTTATTATTACTATATATATATTAGTAGTATATAATATATTAATTAATAACGCGGCTTATTTATTATTTATAATAATCTTATAATCCTTAATATACTTTACTTTATATTAATAATAATAATTAGCCGTCGCTTATTAACGATTTAGATTAATAATTATATATTATATATTATATTAAGTTCGTTCGCTTAAGGGTAATAGAAATAAAAAATTAAATATTTTAATAAAAAGACTATAATTAAAATATTTTATATCGCTATCTCGTTATTAACTATTTTAAATAATTAAAGGCGTTCTTAAAATAGAGATTATTTATTAAATAAAGAATTCCTAGTTTAAATATAGAATATTTTATTAAAATATATTATTTCTAGACGACTAGAAAGATTAAATAATCTTTATAATTATAACTTAAAGCTATAATTATAACTAAATATAAAGTATTAAGATAGCTTTTATTATAGTTTATAATATATACTAATTTAAATTTTTATTTATAAATATATTTTAACTCTTTTAACCTATTAAATAAATAAAGATAAAAAGAATTTATAATTTTATTAATATTATATCTTAAGACTCCTTCTCCGAATTATAAGCTTTATAAATCTATTTTTAAAAATTAATCTCGTCTAGAAGGCGCTTATAATATATAATATTTTTTAATCTTTTAATCTCCGTCTATTAAATATATTTATTATTAAAGATATAAGATCGCTATAAAGCCGCTTAATTTTAAAGCTAGATAAGAACGGTATATTAATAGTATATTTAAAAAATATAAATATTAATAAGCTAATATTATAGGATTATATAAAGATTTAAATTTAAGAGAAAGCTTATAACTAATATTATAAATATATAAAGAGATAAAACCCGACTATATAAAATCTTTATACTAGCTTAATATATAATAAATAAAAAATTAAAAATATATTTACTAATATTATTTCTACGCTATAAGTTCCTAAATATATAAAAAATTAATAACTTTCTTATAGAATTTTTATCTAATATATACGCGTAATAATTATTTACGACGTTTTAACTTAATCTTAAATCTTATAATAAAAACCTTAGAAGTAATATTTATCTAATAAATATAAGAGCTATTTATATATTATTATATAATATTAATCTCTTAAATATAAGAAGAACTATAATAGATTAAAATATATATATTAAATTAGTAAGTACTATATATTCGTATAATCTTAAGTAGATTTAATAAGTATTATAAGAAATATAGATTTAGTAGAGATAAATAAAGATAAATAGAGATTAATAAAGATTAATAAAGATTAGTAGAGATTAATAGAGATTAATAAAGATTAATAATAATAAGTAATAAAAGATAATAATTAATAATTATATTATTTATTAAGCTTAACGTAAGATTATATATAAAATAAACTAATTTATATATATATAATTAAATAAGGTCTATATTAAAGTTATTAGTATTAAAGTTAATAGTATAATAGATAATAGAAGATTATTTAAATAATTAAAAAATAGTTTATATTAAATATTTTAATTTAATAATATAAAATAGTTTAATATATAAACTAATAATTAAAGCTTATTATAATAATAAAAGTATTTAATTTAATCTAAAATAGGATTTATAGCTATTTATTAAGATAATAATAGAATTTTATATAATATAATAAGATATAAATACTATTAATTAAATAAGCTATAATTTATAATTAACGTTACTAATTTATTATATATATATACTTTTAAGAGAATATTATTTAATATTATATAAATTATAATAGTAATTATTTATTAAAGATATATTTTTTATTATAAATATAATTATACTTTCGAAGTCCTATTAAAATAAAGATCTAATTCTAGTAATAGTATATAAAACTATTTAATATATAAGCGAAATTATTACTTTTATCTTAATAATAAGGACGCCTTACGTTCTTTAATTATATAAATTTTCTAGATTTATAAATAACGATAGTAGTCCTTTTTTAAAAATTAACGTTAATAAAGAAGTTAAACGCTTTTAATTTATTATTACTTTAATATTAATTCTATTTCTTCTCTTTATTATTTATTACTCTTTAATATTAATATTATAATATAGTTATAAGTATTACGCTTAAGAGATAAAGTATATTATTTAAATACTTTTAAGTAAGATTATTAATTTAATTATATAAATTATAATTATAATAGAAGAATTATAACGCTATTTTATTTTTATATAATTTATTTAATATTATAATATTAAAAGAAAACTAAAGTAAGTTAATCTTTATAATTATATATATATTATATATACCTTTTAATTATTATAAATTAATATAATATATTAATATTTATTTAATTTATTAATAATCTATATTTATAATTTATTATATTTAAAGTCTTAAAGAGCGCTATCTTTTAATAAAGAAATATTATTAAATAAAGTTATTATATAATTTCGCGCTTAATATTATATTTTTAAACGGATTTACTCTTAATATTTTATAAGCTATATATTATTAGTATAGATTATATATTAATATTATCTTTAAATAGTATATTACGTCTTTATAAATATTATTAAGATTTATATTATAATTTTATTAACTTATAAATATAACTTTTTATATTTATTACTTTTATAGAGCTATATAAGAATTAAATTAAAATTTTTAATTTATTTTATAGTTCTTATTATATCTTTTAAGATATAAATACTTAAAAGGGATTTTAAATTATATAATTTATTATATTTTCTCTTTTATCTTATTTATAATATCTTTCTTTATTTATAAAAATAAAAATATATTTATATTAGACTAACTACTTATTATTAAATAATATAAACTCTCTTACTCTTTAATATAATAAAGATAAATACTTATAAGTATTAGATATAGTAGATATTATTAATTTAAAGATTAAAGTACTATTTTATTAAGAATATCTAGGCTAATCTTATTCGTAAAATTAAATTTAGCGGATATAGAGTAGCTATATAATATTTATAATAATAATATATTAAAGAATATAAGAGTAGATAATTTAGATTTATTATTTAATATACTATCGCTAAGACTAGAAAATATAAATAAAAGTAAAACGGATATAATTTAATTAAAATATCGTTATTAAATAATTAAAAGATATTTCTATAATATTAATATTAATAATATAAAATATTATATTAAATACTTATTTAATCTTTAAACTCTTACGGTTAAATTAATTATAAAATACTATATTAAGCTCTAGCTCCGTTATATATAATAAATATATTTATAATAAACCGCTTAAGCTAAGGTTTATTTTAATATATAATAATATAACTACCGAAGAGTCTTATTCTCGGATATATTAAATATAATAAAACCGCTTATATTAAAAAGCTATATCTTATAAGAATTATTAAGCTATAAATAAATACTAGTAAATTATAATATATCTTATTATCCTTTAATCGTCGCTTAAATATAACTTTATATAAAGATAAACTTTATAAAAAGCTTTAAGACTATAAAAATAAATAAATTAATATTAAGAGTACTAATAAATTTATATAATTAAATAGTTATTAATAAATTATTTTATAATAATATACGTAACTATAATATTAATTAACGTTAGCTTTCGCGTCTTTTAAGTAAAAAGTATAAATAAGATAATAAAGAATATATAAATATTAAATTATATTATATTCTATATATTACCTAATACGCGTAAAAAGTCGTTTAAATAATTATTAGTTATAAATATAAATTTTAAGAGATTAATAATAGTTTAGACTTAAAGTATATTTAATATTAAATTTATATAAAGTTTTATTTAGCTAAATATAATCTTTTAAATTAACTTTAATTATTATTAATTTAAACTTTAATTAAATTAAGGCTATAATATTTATTATTATATTAATTTATAATTATAGTAGAACTTAAATTTCCTTTATATAAATAATAAATTTTAAAAATCTAACTCTTAAGTATTACTCTTATATTAATTTATATAAAAGCTATTTATCTATTTTTAAATATTATTTATATTATTTTACGCTCTACTACTATATTATAATATATAATATATATATCTTATAATACTCTAATATCTAATACTTCTTATTATAATAGTTAACTTATAAAACTCTTTATTATTTAATATAATAACGTTTTATAAGTCTCGGGCTTAGGCTAGATTAAATATATCTATAATTAATATATTTATCTCTCTATCTTAATTATTTATATATTTTAATTATATATTAATATTACTTAATTTATCTTTTATAAAATAATTATTAAAATTTAAAACGTTATCTAACTATATTATATTTACTTTATTAATAATTAAAGTAAATTTATTAAGATTAGTAAGTACTTATTAAAATTATAATTTTATAATCTTAATATTAACGTTAAGATTTTAATTATTAAAATATATAACCGCTAGATATTATATTTATTTAGATATTTATAATTTATATAAAGAGATATTTAAAGTCTTAAATTAAATAACTTAATTTATATTTCTTAAGTATATTTACTTTAATAATATTTTTAAATAAGTTTAATTTATTTATTTATAAATTTAAAAGATTTTATTATTTTATTTAAATTTTTAAATAGGCCTAAGATTAGGTATTAATTTATTATAATATTAAAAAATATATATATCTTTTTTTAATCTATCTCTATCGGGAATAAATTATAATAAATTATTTATAATAATATCTAACTTAGATATAAGACTTTAAAGTTAAAAAAAAACTAAAGTAAATATATTTTCGCGTAATATATTATAATCCTTTTAATATTTTTTTATTTCTTTTTAAATAAAATTTTAAAGTCTTTAATTAATCTTATTTTTATTTAAATTATATACTACTTAATAATATAAATCTTTAAATTATATATCGTTCTTAAATCTTAAGATTATAATAAGATTTAATATTTTAATAATTTATTACTCTATAATAATTTACTCTTTAAATTCCTTAAAGATCTTTATATACTTTTATTTTAATAGTACTTTTCTATCTATAAAGTTATATTTAAAAGTATTTTAAAAAAAGAAGTATATATTATTTATTTTATATAGCCTTCCTATAATCTCTCTAATATATATATTAAATTTATTAATAAATATACTATTAAAGTATTTTTTTTTTAAATAAGGCTTATAATCTTTAATAATAATAATTTTAAATTATTTATATTTATTAAAATAATAAACTTTAAAGCTTTTATTACTAAAGTTAATTTACTTAATTATATTATATTATATTACTCTTTAACTATTCTTTACTAAAATTTTAAATTATTTAATATATATCTTCTTATATTTTTATATTAGTCTTTTATAGTCTATAATAAAAACCTTAAAATTAATCTTTTATATTATTTTATTAAGACTAAATACGTATTAAATAATATTTTTTAAATAAATACTATAAATCTTTTTCTTTAACTCTTTAAATCTAGACTCCTTAATATTACGTAAATATTTATTATAAATAAATTATTATAGATAGTCTTTACTATCTAATAATATTATATTATCTTTTTTTTTATATTTTAAAGCTTTATAACGCTTATTAAAAATAAAGAAGTCGCTAAATAAAAGTATAAATTTTATATATTTTATAATAGCGCTATAATTAGCCTACTTTATTCTTTTAAGATTATTTATTAGTTTTAAAATACGTTAAATAAAAAAATTTATATTTTATTTTATATTTATCTTCTACCCTTTTACTAATTATTTATTATATATAAAATTTAAATTCTCTCTATTAGCCCGCCGCTAGCGCTTTAATAATAATTTAAGAGATATATTATCTTTTTTATATATTAATATAGAGATATTAGACCTTAAATTATTAATATTTAAATCTTTATTATTTTTAATCTCTTATTATAATACTCGCTTCTATATAGATAGTAAATTATATATATTAAAAGTTTAGAGTATCTTAATAGCTATATATAAATTAAATAGAAAAAGAATATAATTATTAATTTAATTAACTAAATAAATAGTATAATCGTTAATAAATAAATAAAGAATACTAATAAATATATAATAAACTTAGTTAAATACTTATTATAGTTTATATTACGTATTATAAATCTTTATTTAGATTCTTTTATTTTAAAATTAGCGTCTTAATATATTTAATTACTTTAGTTACTTATTATTAAATCTCTTACGCGAATTAATCTTTTACTTATTAATAATTTAAGTCTAATAAATAACTAAAATTTTACTTCTTTCTTTTAAGAAATAATATTATAAGACTTTCTTTATCTTTTTAATTTTAATTTAAATATTAAAGATCTTTATTTAGATAATAATATAGATTCTAAAAAAAACTCGCGCGAGATTATAATAGTAATTTATATATAATTTTAAAAGTAATTAAAGACTCTATTTAATTAAAACTCTTACGTTAAGTTTTTTAAAAGCTAAGATATTAAAAATCTTAAAGTAATTAAGAAGATATAAAAGATAATAAAGTTAATAATTATTAATTAATTTTAACTAATAAATTTAAGAATAAATATTTTAAAAAATAAAATTATTATTAATTAATATTAAATAACGCCTTCTCTAAGCTTTATAATCGCTAAAAATAAAAAGAATTATAAACTCGCTAAAGATAAGTATTAAAGATTTAAATTAAGAATATATATTAACTTTATAATTATTCTTCTACCTTTAATATTAATATCTCTTTAAGATTATTAAATACCTAGCGATAATATCTTTTTAATATATAATAATATATCTTTATTATACGGATATTTAAAGAAATTTAAAATAGTATATATAATAATTATTATTTTTTTCTTTAATAATTTATACGCGTAAGCGGTAGACTAAAGAGTTTATAAAAAAAGTATTTTTAGTTTTATTAATAAGATATATAACGTATATAAGATTTATAAAGATAAAATTAAGAGGCGTTTAATTAATATAAATTAAGCGGTTAAAGATATTAAAATATTTAATTAAGAACTTAAGTTAGAGAGAGATATTATTAAATATTAAAATACTTAAATTTAATTATTAATAGTTAAGTTTAAATAGTTATAATTATAATTAATAATAATATAGAAGGATTTAAATATCGTTAATAAATTAATATAAGAATATATTATATAAATTTAAGATCTAGCTTATAAATTATTAATTATATAATTTAATATTAAGAGGCTTTCTATTTCTTATTAATAAATTAAGTAAGACTTTATTTATTTTAAAATCTACTTTAAAGATATTTATAAGTAACTCTTATAGAATAATTTAAATAATAAAGATCGAGATAAAATAATTATAATATTATAAATAATACTTCTTTAAATTTAAGACGCTTCTAAATAAACTTAAAATAATATTTAATCTTATTCTATTAAAAAAGATATATTATAATAATAATTTATTATCTTAAAAGCGTTATAGTTATTTATTAATATCTAATTTTATATTAAAACTTATTAAGATATCTATTAAAAGCTTAAAAATAATTTTATATTTTATATTAAGATCTACGCTATAAAGGAAGTAAATAATTAAAAATTAATAATATAACTAGTTATTATTAATAAGGCCTAACGTATAATAGTTATTATAAAGAATAAATATATTAAGGATTATAAGAGCGATAGCTACTTAAGAGAAGATTATATTAAGAAATAATAACTTAAACTTTTATATTATAAGTATATCTTAAGAAATAATTAAAAGAGCTTATTTATTAAGACTATTTAAGTAACTTTTATCTCTTTATTTTAAGAGCTCGTTTATATTCTTAATAAACCTTATTATACTAATTAGTTATATTATTAACGCGATTAATTTATTATAGTCGAGTATATATTATATATATATATTATTAAATAAAAATTACTTAAAGACTTTAATATAATTATATTATTTTATTATAATTTCTAGACTTAAGTTAATATCTATATTAATATACGGCTTTAAAAAGTAATAAACTAATTATTTTAAATATCTTATAATATTAATATTAAGATTATTAAAATATATTATATACTCTATAGTAGATATATTTAAGATTAAGATAAAGTATATAAAAGATAATTTATTAGATATCTTAATAAACTATTTATTATATAATAATAAATCTTAAAGCTTATAAAGATTATTATTTAGATCTTTAAATAGTAAGAGATAGATTTATTTAATTAAATAATATTATAATTATTCTACTATTACTCTATCTATTATAATATATAAAAACTTAAATATAATTATTTAATATAATCGGCTCTATATTTATCGTATATAAATAATTTATTATAGGAATTACTTTATTTAATTTAATATAATAAAATTTCTTATACTTCTTTTAATACGTTATATCTACGAATTAGATTTATATAAATATAAGAGAAGTAATTATATTATAAAAGTATATATATATTTAAGATATATTAATTTCGTTATTTATTAACGTAAATATTATATTTTAAATCTTTAACGGCTTAATTAAATTTATTTATTATTTTAAATTATTTTCTTTCTCTTTTTCTTTTATAAATATAATATAATATTTAAGTAGACGAGTAAATAACTTTATATATTTAATTTAATCGTCTTATTATAACTATATATTTTTCTTATTAAAGATATTATTAAACTTAATCTCTTTATCTTATAAAAGATATCTTATAAGATACTAAAATATAAAATAATAATACTCTTAAAATTCTATTTATAAATATTAAGTCTTAATAATTAAAAATATAACGCGTTAGTACTTATAATAATATTTAATAATAATAAATAAATATTAAACGATATTAATTAAATAATTAATAATAAAAGGGTTTAATTATTTTTTATAAAGCGTAGTATCGTCTCTAAAAAGCGTATATATTATTTTTATAGTCGCTTTAATTACTATATTTATAATTTTAAGAGACTCTTCGGAAGTTATAAATATTAAAGATAATAATAAAATATCGTTATTATATTTATAAAATTAAATTTAGATAATTAAAGCTTTATTATATATAAAGAAGATTATTATTATTATTATTATTTTAGAACTAAATTTTAATTTATTAAATAGCGTTTATAAATTTAAAATAATATCTATACTTTTTAAATATTACGTAATAATTAATATTAAAATATTTTAATCTACGTAATAATTAAATATATCCTCTCGCTCTATTATATATATTATTAATAAATAAGTACGGCTATTTATAAAAGAATCCTTAATATATAAAGTATTATTATATTCGTTATTTTAAGATTTTAATATAAAAGAGTCTTTATTATCTTATTTATTTTATTTTATCTATCTTTAATCTCTCTCTTTTATAAATTATTTATTAAAGGCTTATCTTAAAAGAGAAAAAGAAGAATTATTATAATCTTTAATAATTATATTTAGAGCTATACTTTAAGCTTTTTTAATATAATTAATATAGGCCTTATTTTAAGTTATAAAATTAATTAAAAGATAAATATAGCTTTAAATTATAACTTATTTATTAATAATATAATTAAAGCTAAATTTAAAGTTTATAAATTATCTTATAAATTAATTTAAACGTTTAAATTATTCTAACTCGTTAATAATTATATAATATATTATATCGCTATAATTTTAGTTACTAACTCTCTTAATATAATTTATAATTATTATTATAAGCTTTAATAACTACTTATTTTTATTTTTATATATAAAATATAATCGGATATATTAATATATTATAAACGCTCTCTAAAGATATTAAGGGATATTAAAGGCTAGATTATAAATAAAGGAAATTCTATAGCTATAATAATATAAAAGCTTTTAAAAGTAGTATTAAATATATTTTTTTTAAGAATAAAGAGGAGATAAATATAATATAAGAAATAAAAATAGTATAAAGAAAGATTTAAAAAATAAAAGACGGAAGTTTAATTTAGTTTTATTTAGATTTATTTATATTTATCTAGATTAGCTCCGCTATATATAAATTTATTATATAATTTAAGTAAATCTAAATTAATTTTATATTTATATCTTAATCTTTTTACTTAAATATAATTTTTATTATTTTTAATTATATAACTTCTTTTACTTTATATTAAGTTTTAATATATCTTATAATTTCTATTTAATTATAGTTAAATCTCTTATATTTTATATTAATCTTTATAAGATCTCTCTTATTAGGCGATAGATTAGTAATATAATTTAATTTATAAAATAATATAATTATCTTTTATTATATAGCTAATTATCGCACTCGTTTATTTAATTAATTAAACTTTAGAGCTCCTTAATTTATTTAATATTTCCGGTCTCTAACTTTATTATAAATTTACTTTTAAAGCTAACTAAATCTTCTATTACGGCTAACTAATAAAGTTAATATATATTAGTCGTACCCTCCGTGGCGTATATAAGAGCCTAGGTAGTGCCACGCCCTACGGCCTAAACGTAAGCCACCTGGTCTTAGGCTGTGGTGTCTCGCCCTCGATAAATCAGACTCGAGAAAATCACACCGATAACAGCCTTGCACTAGCGACGAGGCTGGAAGATAGCAGAAGATCTGCCAAGAGCGACTTAACCGGAAACAGCTCTCTCACTGTCAGGGCGTTCTGATAAGAGCATCTGGATTAACACTCGGCTCCTCTCAACTGCTGAGGTCTCGAAGTCTCGTCTTGTCGGTGTCTTCAAGAACGACGACGATGCAGTGCCATGAAACTTGGCGAAAACGCCATTTGGCTCGGCGGGTTGAGGATCTCCTTTTCTTTCTCCCATCGTGTGTAAGAGTGTCAGCCATTATTGCTTGATTGCTATGGTCACTATCACGGACGACATGAGGTGCTGGGCGGGGCGACAGTCTTGGTCTGTGAGCGACGTCCAACGTACAGTATTTGAGGGAAGCGTGTCCCATCGATACTTCGAAGTGTGTCCGTAAAACACAGGTCAGATCGAATCACTTCTCTATTTCCATCAATTCAAGATGTTTGACATCACAGTGTTGTGGAAGGCGCCAGCCGTGAACCCCATCAACAGAAAAGCTCGATCAATTCCTGTGTTGAACCCGGTCGACCCATATGGACGAGTCTTCTTCTTCTCGTGGTGGGGATTTTTCATCGCTTTTTGGTCCTGGTATGAACAGCCGGTCTGTCAGACAGAATCATTCGCTAACCGAGTTGTCTAGGTACGCTTTTCCGCCACTGTTGACAATCACCATCCGTCAAGATCTTAAATTGACTACCGTGAATGTCGCGAATTCGAACATTGCTGCTCTTACTGGAACCCTACTTGTTCGATTTGCTGCTGGACCGCTATGCGACAGATTTGGTCCCAGATGGACATTCATCGGTGTCCTCCTTGCTGGATCGATTCCGACTGCAATGGCCGGCTTGGTTACCAATGTCTCAGGCCTTATTGCTCTACGTTTCTTCGTTGGAATCCTGGGCGGTACCTTTGTACCTTGCCAGGTGTGGTCTACAGGCTTCTTCGACAAGAACGTGGTTGGTACCTCAAACGCCTTGATTGGAGGTTGGGGTAATTCAGGCGGTGGCATCACTTACTTCTTGATGCCGGTCATCTACGATTCTCTTCGTGTGGACCAACATCTGTCATCACACGTGGCATGGCGAGTGGCATTCATTGTTCCCTTCATCTTGATCGTCACGACAGCCATTGGTATGTTGTTCTTGTGCCAAGATACACCTACTGGAAAATGGAGTGAGAGACACGCAGCCACTCAAGCACTCCTCAGCTCCCAGGTAGCGTCCGCAAGTCCTGTGGATGCTCTGCAATCGAGTCGATCATCAATCCAAGAGAAGGATGAGAAGGTCATTGACGATGCCAAAGTCTTGCCGCCAGTCGACATGGAAAACGGCGGTATCGTTCCCAAGGCTGGCCAAGTCATCGAAATCTCGAATCAAGACGCCCTCGATATCGCCAAGGGAGAAGTCGTTGTGGCTCCAACTTTCAAGGAAGCTCTCAAGGTCATCTTCTCACCTCAGACATTATTCCACGCCGCAGCATACGTCTGTTCATTTGGCGGGTAAGTCCTACTCAAATCATTTACGAAGACATCAACTAACGCACCACCAGCGAACTAGCCATCAACAGCTACATCGCCTCCTACTACCTCAAGAACTTCCCCTACCTAGGACAAACTGGCGCAGGCCGCTGGGGCAGCATGTTCGGCCTCCTCAACATCGTCACAAGGTACACCATCCACCTCCACTTCTGCTCTCACCCATACTGACTCTATTATAGACCCCTAGGCGGCGTGGTCGGCGACCTCCTCTACAACAAAGTCAGCAAAAACCTCTGGCTCAAGAAAGCGTGGATCACCTTCGTCGGCGTCGTGGCCGGCGCCTTCCTCATCGTCATCGGCAGAATCAACCCGCACGAGGAGGGCAAGATGTTCGGCCTCATCGCCGCCATGGCCTTCTTCCTCGAGGCCGGCAACGGCGCCAACTTCGCCCTCGTGCCCCATGTCCACCCGTTCGCGAACGGTATCCTCAGTGGCACCGTCGGCGCGTGCGGCAATCTGGGCGGTGTCATCTTTGCGATTCTCTTCCGATACCATGGCACGAACTATGCCGAGTCGTTCTGGATCATGGGTGTCATCATGGTTGCGTTGAACTTGGCTGTTTGCTGGATTAAACCCCTGCCGAAGGGCCAGATTGGTGGGCGGTAGGAATTGCACTTATACATAGGATACATCTAGGGTTCAGAGTGTCGCGTAATGTAGAAACAACTCACCGTTTTTCAAGCAGTAATCTCTTTGCAAGATCTGGAGCGCGGTGATTTGCAGTTGATTCCGCGCCAGCTATCGACGTTACGACCATCACAGCTGGCCGCGTGACGTATGTTGCACCAGCCAATGTAGATTCATCCGACATGTGAAATCTGGAAAAGTCGACGAAGCTACATCGCAGCACTAGAATTGGCTCATGATGCAAAGTCTTTGCTTCTGTCTGATCACAAGAATGATGCGCATTGCTCGTGAACACTATTTGATTGTTCGTCTATACAAGCCAAAAAGCCTCCCAATGCTGTACAATCTCCATAACTCCCGTAGAATAAAGTAATGCTACATGGCTCAAACAGCATGATACCCGTAACCACCAGCATATCTCTGACCACCATTCCAAGCCTGCGCACCAGCATACCCATACCCATCATCATACTGACGCATAACCGGGGTGGGCGCGCCAACCGACACCAACGAAGGACTCGGCGACTCCATGGCAACAACACTATACCCAGCACTTTTCGCAGGCACAAACGGCGTAGCAGCCTCGCCCTTCTCTCCATCCTTCACCTTCGCCTTGCCACTCGTACAGCACGCGACGATGAGCGACACCATGGCCACAAGCCAACACACGCACGCCGCGACGGTCGTCAATATCGCCATAATGCCGATGGTGACGATGTCGTCGACGATCGACAGTGACCTCAACGCGTTGTCGCTCTTGACGAGCTTCTCGAGCAGTTCCTTGAGCAGGGGCTTGAGCATGTTGAAGGCGAGTTTGGTTTCGGCGCCGCCGGCGAGCGCCACGACGCCGAACTCGAGAGACAGGAGCACCGCGCAGATGATGCCGATGAGCCAGATGAGGAGGGTGAGGAGTTCGAGCGTGACGCGGATCCAGCGGCGGTTGGCGCTGGGGTTGGTGGTCTTCTTTTTGTTCGCCATGTGCAGGTAGATGATTATGCTTGTTGACCACAGGCCCTGGTTGATGTTAGTGTACTTGTCACAGATGGGATGGTGGATCGTACTGCGACTGCCACGAGGATTGCTCGTAGAGGTGTGCCTTCCAAGAAGTGTAGCACTGGGATCAGGGTGTGGTTGAGCACCGTGCTGAAGGTCTCGATGTCATCGGTGTCGATGTCCAGCTTTAGGGAGTCTCCGATGCTCTGCCATGTTGTTCCATTGACCAAGAGGTCGATGGTTTCTTCGATGTCGTGTGCAGAGGATGACATCGAGTACATCACGTAGACGACTGTTACAGATCCATCAGCATGCTGGTCGAGAGTCGGATACGGATAGAAGGTATCTTACTATAAGCGCCACACCCCAATACGGTGAGGCTGAAAAGGAATTGAACAACTCGGAATGCGGTCAAGAGACCATTGCAGAATCGACCCATCTTGACTCCCGAGACTTGTATCGTAACAGTGTCGCACTTGGTTCGCTATTGCGATGGTGGTAAACTGTTGCGTGTGAGCTTGAGTATGCAACCATTCATTCTCATTAACGAGATGACGACCATAATATACCCCATCACCATCTTTGATAGACATTGTAACACCTACTATCTGCTATAGCTTGGAAGATAACAATAGCAGCACGACTATTCCGCAGTGCTTGCATCAAAGTACTGGCAGTGCGTGCATAAGCTCCCGTCTGTGCCGTGCAGCCATTCTATGGGGGCCAGCCTTATAGTGGTGTGTACAACAGCACAGCTGCTGTCTTCTGGATGTACGGAATTGACTCGAGATCGAACCGCATCGCGAAAATGAACTCGTTCGTCCGAAAGCTGACTGTGAACAGGCCTATACATTAGGAATGCATGAGATCCAAAGCTCACCTCGACGCCAACATGGCTTCACTGTGAGCACGACAAACATCGTCCATCTCACAAAGTCCAATCCTTCGAACACAGCACGCTCGAGTCATGCACCACCCACACTCCTCACCCACCGAATCATCCTGTCAACACTAAGCCAACACAAGGCGCATCCAAGCTCAATTTCCCCTACTCGTGAACATCCCGTTTGTCGCACAAGCTACCACAAGACCGCCTCGCCGGAGCACGGTGCAGTAGAACGCAAGGCAAAAAGTTAAGGAAGACCAGGGTGTGGGAAGCTTAGTTATATTTTAGGGTTGGAGCTGCCCGTGGGGAGATGATCGGCACGTACCTGTGCACCGTTAGACCACTTCATTTTCTCACCTATCTCATTGCCCGGCGTCGTTGTCCTGAGACAGTCAACTCGTCTGGTTGTGAGTACGGCGCAAAATAACACAGTACCATTATACACTCAAAACCAAGCACAAGTTGTACCATCACAAGTCACTCTCCTCGAGTCTTGATGGCAAACCAAGCACAAGCACTCCACCCCCAAACATCCTTCGCACGCGCACGCAACCCACCAATCCTCATCCGCTCGCAAACTCAACCACAACACAGCCTACCTTAGCCTCCTGTCCCTCTGCCACGGCCCAATCTCCTTCGTCCGTGGCTGGCATGGCCCGCTGCGTGCCGCGTCCGTAGTTGATCCGGTGCGTCCGCCCCCAATTTGGAGACTGGATGGTGGTCTGGAGTTTGTTGTTTTAAGGCCATGAACAAACTCGATGCAGAGTTGGCTGTGCATGTGAGCGCATGAACTGGACAGCCGCGGTTGGCGGATTGGCGGGCTGTCGAGAGTAAGGGGTGGGGATGCCGATCGGCCGTGTCTGACATACAATCGTATATTTGAAATAGGTAGAACCTTGGTTCCAACTCAGGTGCGGCTGAAGCACATGGTCAGTTCATTTTGGTATCATTACTGTAGATGGTCTACATAATATACAGATCTAGCGCCTGTCATCTTCGTTCTCATACGACAACGACTCATGCTTGCTGTCCATAATGGCTTTGACCTCTTCAGCCGACAAGAATTCAACACCATCGTCAACAAGCTCAATACCCCACCTAATCTCACCACTTGTCGTTCGAAACCATCCTAGCCTCGTCTTGAAATGCTTGTCAGCCTGTAGACCGTCCAAACCCCGTTCCCTCGCGAGTTGCAAGTAGCGTTCGCTGCCGGCCACCATGATGGCGATGTCCGCAAGGGTGTCGACCCCTCTCAGTAGAGGTGAGAAGTATCGCTGCTTGACGATCATGATGAGCACGGTGGTCATCAGCAGCCAGGCCAGGATGCAGATACTGAGCCAAACCGCGAGGCGAGACATCTGTAGTATCTCGATCGGCCTGATAAGTGTCGCCGACGCAGTGGCGTTCGTGATTTCGTAAGATCTACTGGGTGCACCGGGGGATTTGCGTGCGGCGCCCGGTGGCATAAGATCTGAAGGAAGCGTGGCGTTGACTCGTTGAAAAGCCCATCCGCCGTCACCGTCTGCGGATATGTTACTGCTAGCAAAATGCTGGAAAAAGGTTGAAAAAGTCCGCTTCGCCAGTGAGACTAACGTCGTTGAGTTAAGCAGAGCAGAAGTGTCGTTGTTGGCCATCGCAAGCATTGAGTACGTCATGTAGTCGACATTAAGTCCTGGACGTTTGATATTGAAAGTATGGTCTGTGAGGTCCTCAACGCCACAGCCGTAGAAACATCCTCCAAGAAATGTGAGACTGGAAGCGCCAAGAAGTGAATCGAGAAACAGGACTCCATAACTTTGAATACCTCTGTATCAGCTTGACCGCCGATTATGCGAAGGAGAGGTTGAACTGACCTTGTTGTAACATTGATTACGTACGTGTAATTCTTGGGTATCAATTCTTTCCGTCCCACAAACGGGTCAGCCCAAGCCCATGGATCGGGTAAAGCCTCGTCTAAAATGTCATAAGTCAGAACGCGACCGGAGTCGAGGTCTACCGTAACGATAGCGTTGGCCGTCTCAATGACCGGTGTACAATGAGCTGCAGCCAGCTGAGGTTTCTCTGTCCAGAGCAGTCGAGGTTGCGAGTCGTCTGATGCCACTTGCCCATGAACAGCAGTGCCATGCAACCATTTCACAGTCAGTCCATGCGGCCAGCTCGCATTGGCCTGGAAATACGTGTTGGCGTTGCTTGTCCAGTACCCGAATGAAGTGAAGCCAGGGTCATCAGGGGTTCCTGATGGACAGCACACCATGGTCGCCTGCTCTGGGAGAAAAGGCGTGACGGGGAACGCAGTGCTGTCGCAAGCATTGTCGGTTTCCGATTCATTAGCATCCAGTCTGAAGTACGGACGCACAGCTGGGAAATACGTATAGTTCGAATATGCGGGGCAGCCGACTTCGTACGCTTTGTCGTATCCTGAGATATTAGCTACCACATTATATCCAGTGGCGTTGGTTAGATCGCGTTGATACAGCCACCAGGAATCGTGCATTCTACCCAAAGGCGTACACTCGAGCTTCCCATGGATGGCGGGCGTCCGAACAGTTACATTTGTCGTAGCCTGGTAGTTGAAGGAGGCGTTACTAATAACATGTTGAGTGTCAATCATAGTCTTGACATGAGACAGATCGACTGGTACAAAGCTCCAGCCTTCGCTGCTCCAGGGTGGCTCTGAGCCGTTGAGAGTCAATTGCATCGTTGCACTGTACATCCAATTGGTCCGGATATTATTGAACAGATCTGCGAGCACAGCTTTCCTATCAGCACCCTTCCACGAATCGACATTCAATGCGAGATGAGGGATTTGTCTGAGCTGCAAGAACTGACGGACGTCAACTTGACTAGATAGACTGGAAGGTTGCCTCTGCCACAGGGCTGACATTACAATGGTCACTGTGCACGGTCAGCTATCAGCGCGAAGAGAGAACGATCACACGTACGAGCCTGCGTAAAGAATGCACCAGTACAAACCAGTGCCAATATCCAGTGCTTGCGGCTCAAAGCTTTGTATGCTGCCCAGAACAGATACGTCGACTGGTATGATATCCCACTTCCGTGATCCGAAGCCGTCGCACGCCTCGCCATGGTGATGTAGGGCTGCACGCGCCTAAAAACGGAGTCGATGGCACCCCACCACAAACTTATGGCGACTGCTATCAGAGAGGGTATGATTGAGTATGGAGCCAGGGTACCAACACTATGATTGTCGATAGCAATAGTGGTTTGGTAGACAAATGCTGACTGATAGAGTCCGTGAGTAGTTGAGTACCAGTAAAGTACTGAGATCACCACCAATACTGCACCGAGCAAAAGGCTCAAGAGGCCCATCAAGACGGTGGTGAGCACCTGCGGCAACACAGGCTTTCCCATAGCAACCGCATCGGATGCACTAGGTACGTCTTTGCTATCGATAGTCGACATCAGATTTGTGCTGGATTGCAGCTCACCATTTTGTGTCCTAAATCTGTTCAGACCGATCTTGCGTGATAGATCAGTGTGTTTGGTGCTGTAGAGATCACTCAAACCTCCACGCACGCTGTCTGACGATGTAAGCATCGAAATCATAGTATCTGTAAAGGCTGGGTCATATCGAAGGCCAAGGCGCCTTGTATTCCCGCGAATCTGTATGAGGATCCACACGATGAAAAGGAGATGCAAGAGTAGTATGCCCTCGATTACAGCAGCGACCGATGGGATCATCACCACTCGACGTCTGTTTGTGAAAATATCTCCTTGGCTAATCGAGCTTGCAGGCACATCTATCAGTAAGGCCTGGATCGACTCGCCGAAAGCTCTCTGCTGAATGCCCTCTGCTTTGGAGCCGATCTCCACATCACCTACCATTCTGGGCACCTGAAAATCGTACAATGCTCCCAGAAGTGAGGACGGACCGCCAAGCAACGCGCGTGAAGAGCTTGTGAAATACTGGGTCCAGCCATCGCCGAGAAGAGAGTTCTGAAAATTAGTTACATTGATCATGCTATCGGATACCGGCTGACGGATTCGTTGATAATCATCCTCATCGAAAGTGACTAACGTTGCGTCTGAAGTAATCGTGACGTTGACAACGGTGTTTGCTTGGTAGTATTCATGACGGCACAACTGGCCGGTGAAGTTGAACACGTCACCTGATAGGCCTGCCGTAGAGACTATGACATCTTTACCTTCACAAGAAGCTGTGTAATTCAAGAGTATTGCTGGATCGCTGTAGCTCACTGGATTATAATCCTCATCCGTTATCATACTGCCCCAGACTCCAGGGATAGTAATGTTCGAAATGCTGGACCAGAAGGAGGCTCCTTTTAGTGCCACAGTATCGTTGATGAAGGCGAAACCGTACGCGCACCCTGATACGGATGAAAACTGAAGAGTCTGTAGGTCTAGATCCACATCCCGAGAAGCATTCGCCCATGCCGGCCAGACTGAGAAAGTGTAGTTGTATTCGACAGGACCTCTCTCTAAGGTCAATCTCTCACAGCTCAACTTCGTCTGTAGCACGAGAGTTTGCGATCTCCAGCTCTGTGCATCGCCAGACAGTTTGGCTCCTGTCGGTGGTTCAGCCAAGGATGAGGGCCAGAACGGCACCACGGTGTACTGGTCCAGGATCCATGGTGACGTTGTCACGTTCTGCAAAATGTTTCCAATGGTTCGGAAATGAGTATTGGCATCAAGAGCTGGCTGTAGGGCTGACTTCGGTCCAAGCTGTGGCTGATGGAAATTCGTTCTCTCGATGTGGACGACATCTCGTGGGCTGATGAGGACCGATGATAGAGGGGAGAGACCAAGAAAGCCGAAGATGTATCCTGTTACTGCGCACAACATCACAGGACTTAGACGGCGATCATTCCTGCGATTGGGTATGCTGTCGGCAAGTATTGACCACCATGTGCCTGGGGATCTCAAAAGCGTCGAACTCGCTCGGGAACCTCTCGAATCGGCCAGACGTACGAACGGCTCGGTGCGATCGATGTCATTGACGAGCATCATCCAAGCGAAAACGTACATAACGGCGATGAGGGTCGGCGCAAATCTCCATCCGAAGAAGACCAAGGCAGATCCATCATCAGGACCAAGTCCTTGACTAGAGACAGACTTCCAAAGAAGGGCAGCGAGAGTGACTAAAAGCGCAACGTTGAACAGTAAAAGAACCGACAGTGAGTCCAATTGAAGGGCGGGTGGTGACCAGGATAGTTGTGGTGAAGAAGGAAGAGCGATGTTCTTTTGAAGCTCAGCTGTATCGTTAGACACCAAATGCTCAGGTGTTCTGGTCGCGTCGTCGTGATCGTTCTCTGGAATGCGACTGTATTTGGCAGACACTTGTTGCATCGCGAATGGGGTGACATTTGTCGCCGACTTGTCAGCAGAAGAACGCCTTCGACGGACAGGCATGTCTCCTTCAGTTTGAACGTATTTGGCATTTGATTGTTCGATCAGTGGAATGCCGTCTTCCACAGACATTCGCTGGTGCCATGTTGGAGCCATACAATGGGAGCCTTGATTGTCGCGGCTACCTTGCTAGAGTATCGGATTCAGAGCAATTCGAGCAATGTTCACACACCGGTAGCCTAGTGGTTCGCTTCTTCATTGGGTCGACCACAACACATGGAGATAGCGTAACTGGATAAGTTCCATTTTTCGTGCCGATTGTAGCAGATTAACGAGTATTCGGACGAACACATGGCAGTGTCGGAAACGAGTGAGATGTGCAATTCTTTAGGGCCGGCAGTGCAAATGCAAAAGAGTGGATGATAGCGACGTCTGTGGTTATTCTGATAATCTCGGCCCCTGTAACTGACCTGGATGCCAAGCTCGAAAAGCGCGCCGTCCACAATTGATTGTGGACGATGAATTTGGCATCACGACATCGCTTGCTGCTTTCTTGTTCGAAACGTGAGTCTCGTCGCCTTGGATTCTCTGTTGTGCTCTTGTGAGCATCTTCAGCTGTCATGGTGTTTGTCGACATGTGCATGTTTAGCGAAGCCGTGCCACGAAGAAAGTGAATGGACGACTCAGCGCAGACAGCTAAAAGTCAAACTCTGACCAGCTTCAGGAGCGGTTGAGCGTGTGGATGAGCCGCGCCGATCAATCAAAATAGGCGGGTTATTGCCGCCCCCGTAAGCAGTTGTTTCAGGATCCGACGCTGTGTGGGCTTAGTTGGGTCAGCGCAGACCCTTCTTTCTCCTTCGTCTCAAGCCACTTTAGCAAGCACTAATGTTAAGCTCTTGCTGATCCACGCCCTGACCAGACTGAAGATGTGGTTGTTCCACGCGGATCTGGACTCGCTTGCTCTTGATGATCGAAACGAGCAAATGCGACGATCGAGCTGCGCTGCTGTCGATGTTATCGATTCGTTTTCTTCCGGTCACTTCGTCGATGCTGCGTGAGAACTAAGACGATTGCTTTGATGGAATAAAAGTCACAGAGGAAAACTATCGATACAGCCCAGCGACAGAGCATCTATGCCTTGCCCTATGCACCTACGTTTCCTCACACATCATGAAGTTTTATGGTAGGGACTGCAATGCAGCAATCACACGATATGAGAAAGCAACTGACATCTTTGGAGTACAATTGCATGTACAGACTGACATTCGCAGAGCCTGACGACTTCAGTGTAAAGGTCACTCAATCTTGAGACTGTGATGTTAAACCAAGAAACTGCGGCGACGAAATCTGAGCCTCTTCCTATCTTTTCGACGAGAAAGCCGGACAGCCACCTCCGTGGATTGATTGAAACGTTAAGGATCCGTGGCAGCTAATGCCTGCAGTGCGAGTGGCAAGACTCGTGATGCTCGGTATATGCATGTCTTCGATATCGTCATCTGTGTCGTCCTTGTCAGACCGCGGGATAAGCTGCGGGTTTCTCGATGCTAATGATCCGATCCAGTCACGAAGAAACTTCTTTCCACGAGCGCTGACCGGACCCATCGTACCGTCGCTTTTCATCTCCAATGGTACATCATACGTGTAGTTCACTGCCCATGGCAATGTGAGGTCAAATTCATCAAGCGGAATAGGTCGATAGATCCGTCTTCGAGATTCTGCAACCGTCATGTAGTCCTTCATTGCCGTCGCATTTTGATCAAGATCACCCATTCGTTTAGCTACACTGTTCAGATAGCTGGTCATCGCGCCTGAGAATGTTGCGCTCCCATTCCTTTGCGCTTCCAGATTCGCAATGAATTCACGTTCAGGGCTATCTGTATCATTCTTGAAGCGAGGACTGTCCCTCACGGCCTTTTCAATAACAGCTTCAAGGTCGTACTTCTGGGGTGGGTTTGCATTGGGATCGAACGGCCCCGGAAGTTGCGTCGTATCGGGTATGTACTGCATCAAAACACCCCGCTTCCACGAGTACACAGGATTCCACGGATCGACCATGAGCATCGAATAGATACAGTCCTTCGAAATCAGGGGTGTTCTCATATTCAGCATCGTCAGCACCCCCTGAATGTCCTCAAAAGATGGCTGAAGGGCTACGAAACGAAAATTCTGACCTTCACCATTTTCGACGACGAACATTTCTGCAATCTCATCGGAAATGTCTACCATGCCGGCGCTAGGATGTTGCTTAGGGTCGGGCTGCGGCTGAGTACTGTCTGGATACGCCTGTACGACTGCCAACTTGAGGCTGTCAACTGCTGCTTGATAGGCGTCAAAAGTGAACTCGAGTGAATTTCGGGTTGGTGAAGGCTACCTTGATATCAGACTTGGCTAGACAGTCACGTCTGGACTCACCTGGATTGGCTTCGCAGCAGTATTTCCAAAGACGTCCGAATTGTAGAAGTGCGACAATGGAAACAGAACAGTATTCTCGTGTCCCGGCGCAGAATTCGGAATAGCCGAAACAATGTTGACAGTTGTAGTCAGGAGCAAATGTGCCACCCACCGTTTAACATTCTTCACTTGCTGCTGAGGATGTCCCTGTGCGTCGACGAAATCTGCTTGACGCCGCAAGTTGGTCCACTTAGTGATACCAGACTTGATAAATCCTTCTAGAGCGTTTGCTCCTTGTACCTTAGATAAGTTGTGACTCGTGCCGTCACTTAGATACGGGAATTGGTCATATTGCTCGAGAATGTCGTTCGCGATATTATTTGCGAAACCAGTTCCAGGGGCAAGCCAATGAATCCATGGCCTGTCCGATCAATGAGCGAACGTTCATGTTGGGTGTATCTAGGACTCACTGTCGTAGTTCTTTCATCACCAGACTGCCATTGACATGGCCATGGAACACTCCCAGATAGGCTTGATCTCCAAATGCATCAAAAGAATCTCCCTGATAGATCCATGCATTTGGTTGTCTATCGTCGTCGTTGACATGTTCGCGCTACAGCCAAGGAAACGCTATACGTCAGAAATTTCGAAGAAAGCAGCTTGTATCCCCAATCAACTTACTCCGTAATAGCGAAAGCGATTTCCGTCCCAACTGGCGACTTGCAAGAATCGTTCCGTATCTTTTGGCTCGCTTGATCCCACAACACACAATGTCCATGAGTTGCTATCAAAAGGCTGGGCTTGCTGTTGTACATCATTTCCAGCGATTAAGGCAACAAATCGAATAGTTTGTCTCAACCATGGTTTATTTTCTGATGTACTCTCCACGATCGATCCGTCTGAAACGGCGAACACTTCGAAAAAGGTGTTGGAGCCCGACTTAATCGACTCGTCTTCAACAGGTCAATCCTAGAGTTGCTGTTGACGGGAACTTGTCCTTACCGTAGAATGGTTGCAAGATGCTGTCAAGACTGAGAGCACCTGGATGAGTCGGAATCCATGTTTTGCCAAAGAAGTCCGTGAAATGCTCATTCGCAAAGGTAGGATCAGCAGGGAAGTCCTGGAACAAAGAGACACCTTCACGATTGAAGTGGCGCCAATAAATTTGTGCTGGGCTTGGTACCTCCATCTCAACAAACAACAAAGTGCTTTGTATTTGAGACCTCCAAGCAGTATTAACAAACGTGAACACAAAGGAAGGCCACAAATGCGAAGGTTGTACTGTGTACAATACGTATTGCTATCACTGCAATAAACGCTGAGCTCAAAGCATGTGACACGATTTGACACGACATGGATCGTTGCATTTGGTTGATTTATCTCAGAGAACATGGCGAGTTTTGAGTGCGAGCTGTAACACGACAAGCGTGGCCTTCGCCGACGCATTCATCGTGGGGATCATAGCAAGCAGGGGTCTTGTCATCACGTATCGTTCCAAGGCGGCAACAGAGCGAGCTTCCGTACAGTCACCAGCCTGTGAGTTGTGCGAGTTTTGTCCACCAAGACGCCGAACTCAAGATGGTTGGTCAACCAAAACACGTCCTGTCAACGGCCTTGCCTACTGGCAGTTTCAGTGGCTGTGTGCACGATCGACTGATCGATGATGTATGACCAAGCCGACAGGCGCCGCAACTTTTGTTTGAAGGATACCGGTCAACGCAAGTGTTACATTTGAATGAGTGGACAAGAGTGAATGTGACTAGTCAAGGTAGATGGCAAGAAAAGGTAAGTTGGGCTTACCAAGACGGCTGAGTACAGCCCAGATTCCCCCCTTAAACCTTATCTCAAGCCTTCTATCCCACGGTAGCCCGACTTTCAACATAGTGCTTAGAATACTATGACTCAATCGGTCCTTGCCACACGAATGATCATGTGCCAGGTAAGATGGATGACTCGCTCCTGAGTGCGTCTCTCCTGCATTGTATCAGTCTTCACGTTCGAGACATACGGCTAATAGAATTATGTCAGCTTCTAAACTGTCAGCCTGTGTGCTTCGGCTGGCGACTAAGACAGCTCAATTCGGATCGCATGCAAGCATGGACAGCGATCCCATGTACTCTGCATGATTATGTGTGCTTAGAGCCGACTGACCAAGCGATGGGCATTGTCATCCGTGGTTCACCGAAATAGCTTTCAGAGGAAAGCTTCAATTTGGGGCAAAGTCTGCCAGGCGTTGTGCCGCCAACGCGGCTCACTCGTGTCAGCCGTCAAGCGAGAGATGATGCTTCAGCCTGAGCTGGCAAGGTTTGTTCGTCACACTCTGAAGGATGCTGAGAATTTACAGAGCTAATTAAATGTGGAACGTCAAGAGGCCTATGCTCTTCGAGGCCTTCTTATAGGCTTGGGACGTGACAGCTGCCCTAGAATATCTTTTTGAAGACACCCTGCATCAAAACCTATTGAGAAGATGGCTCCCGCAGTGAAGTTGTCGCGATTCAACCCGCCGGCTTTCTTGACGGACCTCAAGTCTGAGAACTTGCAAGGATGGTCAAATGTGATCTCTGGATACATGCAAAGCGAGATTACTGGTTCTCACCTGCCTCAATTCTTTGATGGCACACACACAGCATACGACCAGTCAGCAGACCATAAGAACATCACCTGGGTCGGCTTTCCAAGAAGAGTACGAGTTTTCCGTTCGTTCGAAGGGAAAGCTAATCAACCTAGGTGACCGGCAGTAACCAGGAAGACAGATGGAGTCAGGCTGATGCCACACGAGACGCTCAGGATGAATATCTCGAATGGTCTGTCCTACGAGACGGCAGTTCAAACATCACGAGTGTAAGCTACACTTGTGAAGGTCCGGAGGTACGCAGAGTGAATGGTCTAGAAGCTCACCAAACTGATCTTTTCGTTCAAGTACTGGGACTTCCTTGTTCAGCATCAACCAGATGACGCGTTCAAATTGATCAAGGACATGAACAGTCCCCTTCTCAGCGACGCTAAAATGGAAGACTTCTTCACGAAGACCTCGTCAGGAAGCTGGCGATTCAACAAAGACAACAAGTTCAACAACACCACAATCGGTGGAACCATCATCAATCTCTGGCAACGAAATAACACGCTCGGCGCCGAAATCGACATCGCAGCTCAGGGCACTGTGATCCGTAAATCAAAAGGCAAGATCGTAACCGATCAAGACCAATTGATCAAATGCTCCCAATACGGCGACCCAGATCGCAATTCTGATCCAGTAGTAAGTTGCTTTCTGCTTTGTTCCTCGAGTCTTCCACCCGTTGTTGCCCACTTCGCTGCTGACCATCACTTCAATATAGATTGGCGGTACAATCAACTCCCTCGCTCGACAGGGCTGGACTCTTTCCATTGCAGATCCGGTAGCTCTCTACATGCACAATTTCACCACAACCGACCTGTCCCTTGACACCAGTGGTTCCCGTGATGGAACCAGTAAATCCCCGCTCCCACCGTCATGGATCGAAATCCAGCGTGGTCGTGACCTTGGCCGCCCTGTCCCACTGACGCTCCGCATCCGTGTCCGCAACAACACAGGCGCAAAAACTGATGACGGTAGCCGACTGCTGGACGTCTCTGATATTTGGGACGACAGCACGTCGACCAATATACGTTACGGCGCTCAATTTGCCGATCATATCATCATGGGTGTTGCTGGCGTGGTGGGAACGCAGGGGTCCCCGGTGACAGTGGACAAGGCTTTACCATGCATAGGCTCTGCGGAGGCAAAGGCGGCGATGGCCGGTGTTAACGGCCACACAGATGGGCTTGCGAAGGAGATGCCCAAGCGCCCGAGCCGAATCTGAGCTACATCTTGATCAAACTTCAACTTGCACGT
This sequence comes from Erythroxylum suave, assembly GCA_027563595.1. Lineage (NCBI taxonomy): Eukaryota > Viridiplantae > Streptophyta > Magnoliopsida > Malpighiales > Erythroxylaceae > Erythroxylum > Erythroxylum suave. The sequence continues at coordinate 37,544 of JAOSBN010107073.1, forward strand.
CACTGAACATGTTTTATAGCATAGCCGAGTCTAGTAGGAAGTTAAAGCTTATACCTTACCGGAGCTTGTTGAACAGTTCTACAGGAAATACCTGTCGATCGAAGCTATGTCGCAAGATTGTACGAGAGTGGTCGTCATGAACATTACACTGCTTTAGCCTGTGAAAGAAGCGATTGAACGCACTTGAGACACGATACTCGTTAAGAGTACACTTTTGGATACGCGATGGAGACAATGTCAAATGAACGGCACAGGTTAGTGGTGTCAGATGTATTCCGTCGTAAATTCTGAACGTCATGATGGCCAAGTCTCTTGCGCTGCGTACAACATTCCCTCGGCGACAACGTCTTGAATCTTAGTCTTACAATTCAAGCACACCCCCAAGCCATTAACGACTCCGAATTCTTTTCTCAGCAGGACTGTAGTGTCTTCAATGTCTACGTATCCGCCGAAATCTCGTTGAGCATGATTGTGACCACATGGAGCAACGGCTATTGACGCTCCACTCGGGATTCGCATTCGATTGGTGGTCTTGATTCATCCCCGGCTACTGACATGCAGGGACGATATCAACACTGCTATCAACGCGGTTTTCTCCATCATGCCAGTCGTTACATTGCTACATTTCGTGGATGGGTTACATGCAGAATTTGATCGCAGGAGCTTCCCCGAGTGATCCTCTCTCCTGCCGGATGGTGACATTTTAACTAAAATCTTAACTAGAACGCCAAATTAGTTAAAGGTCCAGTTAAAATGTCACCATCCGGCAGGAGAGAGGATGTCGGACCGACCCTTAAGAGTATATGAATACAATGTCGTTGACGGACCAGCTGCCAGCTATGGAACTTGCGGACTGCCGCTGCTCATGAATCAAGAATCGATTCGAACACCAGTCAAGATGAATACTCAAGCATCACAAGCTCAGAAAGACCTGGAGCGGAATGGGCAGGGAATAGTAGACGCCAAAAATGACCCCGTCGTCTCCATCAACAGCCCCTCAGACTCAGATCCAGACAACGCCAAAATCTATGCGACGTTCTCCGAATTGTCTCAAGTCAAGCGAGGCTTGAAGCAGAGACACATCCAAATGATCGCTCTGGCCGGAACAATTGGTACAGGCCTGTTCCTTGCGACTGGCAAAGCACTCGCTCGCGGTGGTCCACTAGGTATTCTGCTCGCGTACGGCATCGTTGGCCTGCTGATATGCTGCGTGGTTCTATGCATTGCAGAACTCAGCGCCTTGGTCCCTCTATCAGGCGGCATCATCCGACACGCCGAATGGTTCTTCGATCCGGCCCTCGCCTTCGCGCAAGGGTGGAACAGCGTGTACGCCAACGCGATATTGCTTCCTGCCGAGATGGTCGCGTGCGCGGTGTTGATTGATTTCTGGACTCCGATCAACCACGCCGTGTGGATTGTCGTGCTTGGTGGACTGTTGGTTCTCAGCAATTTCTTGCTCGTCAGTGTCTATGGCGAGTTAGAGTTCATCTTTGCCATTTTAAAGATACTACTGATTGTTGGCGTGAATATCCTGGTGAGTACAATCTCCTTATACATAACTCAACTCTCCCTAACTTCAATGTCACTCCACTATCTGTCTCAAATTACTTTGCACTGCCTTCAACTTCACTCGTCTCTCTCCCACATTAACTCCACCGTCTCTAACACTAACATCCCTCCCCAGTCCCTCTGTATCACATCAGGCGCCTCACCGCGATGCGACGTGATCGGCTTCCGCTTCTGGTCCAACCCCGGCCCATTCGTACAATTCCTAGACATCCCAGGACACTGGTGACAATTCCTCGGGTTCTGGCGAGTCCTAAGCAGCGCGGCATACGCCTTTTCCAATGTCGAGAACATCTCCGTGGCCGCAGCCGAGACGCAAAACCCGCGCCACAACATCCCCAAGGCCGCCAAGCGCGTCTTCTGGCGGATCATGATCTTCTACGTGATCACGATCTTCTTCGTCGGGCTCGTCGTGCCGTCGAACTCCAAAGCCCTCGCCGCCCACTCCGGGACCGTCGCAGCTTCACCGTTCGTCATCGCCGCGGCTTCAGCCGGCATCACCGCCGTCCCGCTCTACGCCGACCCCACGGCCGACGTGCTCCAGCAGCTCAAGCGCCAGGGCGGGCTGCTCGGCCTGCCGACGACGCTGCTCATCGACAGGAACGGCTGTGAGATCGGCCGCATGGCGGGTCCGGCCGAGTGGGCCTCGCCGGACGGGCAGGCGGTGATCCGGGCGCTGAAGGGTTAGAACAGATCGCGATCAGGCAGAATCCCCTGACCGCGTGAAGACGCTCATCGAATCAGGGAACGAGAGCTGGGGCCGCGAGCCAGGGCGAGCGACGACGGTTCTAGTCGGGGTCGATCGCGGCGCGGAAGCGGGCGAGGGCGGGGCCGATGGAACTCACGAAGATCGCCGCTTTGTAGGCCGCCACAGCCGCGCGGTCGTCGTCGAAGCGGGCCTCGGTCACCTCGGTGTGCAGGCGCAGGTGGGGGCGCAGGCCGTGGCTGTCGGTGACCCGGCGCAGGTGCTCGAGGATGTCGCGCTGCGGGGCCGCCCAGCGCGCCTTCTGCGCCTCGATGCGCCGGTGGATTTCGGCGGCGAGCGTGAACAGCGCTCCGGTGCGTGCATGGGCGCGCGCCGCGCGCAGTTGAAGCGCGATACGTACAAGACTCGTCGCTGTCGAATGCCGAAGATCGTCATCGATGCGAAGGACGCTGCAAGGCCGCTCGACACCGGTGGTCACGACGCTTCAATCAGGCCTGTCGGTATCGACATGAGCAATCCACTTTCGGGCAGGGTCGCGCTCATCACCGGTGCCAGTCGCGGTATTGGTCGGGCGATCGCTCAGCGACTCGCTGCTGATGGCGCGTCGGTAGTCGTCAACTACTCGACCAACGACGGTGCGGCACGGGAAGTCGTCGACCTGATCGAAGAAACCGGTGGATCCGCATTCGCCCTTCGAGCCGACATCGAGACGGTGGCTGGATCAAGGGAGTTGTTCCGGGACCTCGACGCCGAGTTGCTCCTCCGACACGGCGAC
>JAOSBN010107074.1:0-10995 GCA_027563595.1 Erythroxylum suave
CTACAAATGAAGAAATCAATGAAAATAAAGACGTTGAAGGAAATCATTTAGACGAGCCACAAAATAACGAGATGAATAATGCGATGGAACATATTGCAAATCTGCTTGTATTACGATAAAATGCATAGTTTATTATGTATTTAACTATTTACTCAACTTGAATATTTATTTTGGAATTATAATATTATTTAACTTTTTTACATGTTTTAATATTTATTTTTCATATTACTTTTATTTCCTACAAGAAAATGAGACATCTCTTTAAATAATTTCCTACAAGATGGTTATCCAAGAAATAGGTAACCATAAATATAATATATTATACTTTGCATATTGTTTAGTATACTTTAAATATTATTCATATGCATAAATAATTTTATTATTGTTTACACCTAAAAATAGGTTCGGCTCATTTTTACTACTTTGACCGAAAACCTGAAGCCTAAAGAAAATTCATGGCTCGAAGTCTAGACACTAGCCTTGGCCCATTAGAGTTCGGTGTCTAGCAGGAGAGGACGTAGTAGAGTTGGATTTGGATTGGGAGTCTAGGAGTTCAAATTTAAGGAGAGGATAAGATGGACACTAGCCAACTTAATCTTCATCGGATAAGATGAGGATTATTTGAACGTTATCTTTGTCTAATGAGATAAAATTTTATCAAGATGGCAAGTTCAATTGGAGTTGGACACTTAACATCTTTTACTATAAATAGGAGCTTTGAAGAAGAAAAAAGGATTCAACCTCTGACAAATAAAAAGTTTGGCACCCCAGCAAGTGTTCACATTTTTTTTAGCTTATCTTTATCTAATGAGATAAATTTTATCAAGATGGCAAGTTCAATTGGAGTCGGACACTCAACATCTTTGACTATAGATAGGGGCTTTGAAGAAGAAAAAAGGGTCCAACCTCTGACAAATCAAAAGTCTGGCACCCCAGCAAGTCTTCGCATTTTTTTAGCTTATTTCTTTTTCAGCAAATCCTTTATTTTTCCTAGCCTAGCATTTTTCTTTCCAATTGTCATTAGCATTTCCTTTCAATTTTTAGTCATTGCGTTTTGCCAAATTATTTACCAATAAAACAAAGTTCTTTCTGTTAGTTTTTGTCCCTTTCTAGCAATACACAGTCGTTTTGATTTTCAGTCAGCTTACGAGGCGCGACAATATTTTTTCCTATTTTTCTTTAGTTTGAAAACACTTTAATTTCCCGGCATGCTCACAAACCGAACAAAGGGTTACGTGTTGTCCTTTAATCAAATAAAGGTCAAACACATTTTTGGCATGCCCAGTGGGACCCACGCAATGACGAAAACATGATCTAGTAAGAGTACTGACGTTTCCCTCGGTGGAGATGATGATATGGAAAACATTGCAACAGCAATGCAGGAAGACCAATCTCAACCCGTTGAGTTAAGTCAAGCAAGCAACATTGAGATCCTTTTAACAAAGGTTCTAGAGGCTATAGAAAAATCAACAGCTGAAAAGCGCACTCTCTTGAACACTTTGGAGAGTAATCAAAAAGAGATTTTGGCCGTGGTCACTGGATCTGCCATAACAGAGAAAGACAAAGGCATAGGTGGAGGAGAATCAAGTAAGACGTTGCGCCAAGCTGAATCGCAGGGTAGTAAGTTACCAATGGCCGCAAAAAATTAGTTAGTGGCATCTACGGTCACTCCAACTGGAGATGAAGGGTCGTCAGCCAAGGCGACCAAGTTGGGAGAAACTTCTCCCGTGAAGGTGTTCGGGGGGTAGTCCACCAAGATTGACAGCCCCAACAAGGAGAAACAACCAGTGTCCACCAACCGGCTACCGCACAAAAGGGATGAGACACCGAAAACTACTCTGCCTCTGGTGTCTATCAACAACAACATCCCTATTCAATTCTACAGTCACAATGGACCAGTGACTCAACCTCACCTCTATGAAGAGGGAATGAGTTCAGGGGGCAATGGGAGTCTGGTGACCAACCAAATGCAGGCACTCCCAAGGAGTACAAGTCACCAGGCTGATCAACAGCTGGTGACCATAGGCCAAGCAATGTATGGGCAAAACACTCAGACGATAGATCATGTTTTGCCTACCAAGGAGGAGATGAAGGCCAAAGACTATTACAAATATTATAACGCGTGGACTCATTCCATCCTCACATGGTCCAACTCCTCTAGCTCCATCATCATGGCTTGTGAATAGTTTTCTGGTGTCAAATTATTTTGCCATGCAACTCTTAAAGAGGGCACCACTACTTCCATAGGTAATACAGCGTTGTGTCCGAAAGTCAATGAAAATTGGGTCACCCCAGTCGCGCTTCGTTTTGATGTCCTATATGCCCATAAAGTCTCCGAGAGAAGGTTGTGCCAGTCCCTGGGGTTGTCTTTCATCATCTTTTGTAGAATGTTAATTATGACTTTGTTTGAGGCCTCGGCTTGTCCATTTGCCTGAGGTTAATATGGACTTGACCTTAGTAATTTAATACCATAATCCTCTGCAAATTCTCTGACTAATTCTCCAGTGAACATCATCCCTTGGTCAGTGGTAATTGACTTAGGGATCCCAAATCTGTGGAACAAATTTTCCTTGATGAATTGAATGACTTCTTTCTGCTCGACTTTCCTCATCGGTAGAGCCTCCACCCACTTGGTGAAGAAATCCGTGGCCACTATGATGAAAGAATGGCCTTTGGATGACGCTAGGTAAATTTTCCCAATCAGGTCAATGGCCCACCCACGAAAGGGCCAAGGCTTGATTATACTTGTCAATTTTGCAGCTGGTAGTCTCTAGATTTTCCCGTGTCTCTAACATTGCTTACAGCCCTTAGCATACCTGAAACAGTCATCGAATATCCGGAGCCAGTAATAACCGTGTCTACGAATCAACCAATGCATTTTCTCTCCGGATTGATGAGCACCACACACACCTTCATTCACTTGTTTCAAGACTTCCATTGACTCCACCAGGCCTAAACATCTACGGAGGAGGCCATCGACACTTTTCCTATACAGAGTGCCTTCGACTAGGAGATAGTTCAGTGCCTGCATCTTGATTTTATAGGGTGGCCTTCCTTTCGGATTTTCCAGGTATTCTCTAATAGAACTCCTCCAGTCACCAGCACACTCTACATCAGTATTAAACGCATCCACTGGCATCCCTCGACCTTTGATGGCAGGATAATTTTTCTTTTGGATAAGGACGAACTTATACATCAACTCGTCGGACATCTTTATTCCAGAAGCCACCCTAGCCATCGAATCTGCCTCCCAATTATCTTCTTGTGGAATGTAGAATAGATCCACGCTCTCAAAATTGTCTAACAACTAAACCGCAGCAGCAAAATACGGTGCTAGAGAAAATCTACTGCATTTGTATTCGTTGTTTAGTTGTCTGATGACCAGTTGTGAATCCCCATATATGGCTAAGTCTTTGGCACTGAATTCTTTGAGGATTCCACCTCAATTATTAGAGCTTCATACTCAGCTTGATTGTTGGTGTATGGAAAATTGATATTGAAAGAGAGCGTAGTTTTGATACCTGTCGGGATATGATAATGACTCCTGCCTTAGCGGTATCGTTGTGCTATACCCATCGAACTTTAAAATCCATGGGGCTTTTTCTAAATAGAACACGTTCAGATCCAGTTCTCCAGTATCGAGGACCTCTACACTCGGATGGTCAGCCAGGAAATTTGCGATGGCTTGTCCTTTCACATACCTTTGAGGTAGAAATTGGAGAGTAAATTTGACTAAAGCAATAGCCCATTTTCCGATCCTCCCAGTGATAATCAGCCTTGTCAGTATATATTTGATCACGTCAGTGTTGGACACCACAAACACTAATTTTTGATCATGTAATGCCTTAACTTAGTGCAGGAAAATATAAGGCCAGACACACTTTTTCAATCGGAGGATACCTAATTTCGGCATCTTTAAGAGTCCTACTCAAATAGTAAATGGCCTGTTCGTTACCTTTAGTGTTGTTCTGAGCTAAAACGCATCCAATTGAAGTTTCTGACGCTGCTAAGAATAAACAGAGGGGATGGTCTTTCCTTGGTTGCTTGAGCACTGGTGGTGAAGACAAATGTTCCTTTATCTTGTCAAATGTTTGCTGGTGTCTGTCTTCCCACAGAAAATCTTCTTCTTTCTTAAGTTTGAGCAGCTCTGAAAAGACCTTTGTCTTGCCTGCCAAGTTAGAGATGAACCTCCTTAGGTAATTAACCCGACATAGGAACCTTTGTAGCTCCTTTTTGTTTTTAGGAGGCTTTGCCTATGCAATCGCTTTAACCTTGTTGTCATCCACCTCCACACCCGTTTGATGGACCAAGAATCCAAGAAAATTTCCAACTCTAACTCCGAAGGCACACTTCAGTGGATTGAGCTTGAGCTAGTGACTCCTTAGTCTCTCGAATCCCTACCTGAGATGTTCTACATGATCACCCTATTTTTTAGACTTGATGACCACGTCATCAATGTAGACTTCGACAAATTTTCCAATAATATCGTGGAAAATGAGGTTCATGGCTTTTTGGTAAGTAGCTCCATCGTTCTTTAGCCCGAAAGGCATCATAACCCACTCGAATGTACCAATTGCCCCTGGACATCGAAACGCTGTCTTATGAATATCATCCTTAGCGATTTTGATTTGATTATAGCCAGCAAAACAATCCCAAAATTTTAATATTTCATGGTTGGCCGTGGCATCAATGAGCATGTCACTGACCGGCATTACATACACCTCCTTGGGTGTGGCGGCATTTAAGTCTTAGAAATCTACATATACCTAATTTTTCTGTTTTTCTTGACTACGGGAACTATATTTTCCAGCCACTCGGTATACTTAGCTTGTCTAATAAAACCTACTTTGAGGAGCCTCTCTATTTCTTCCTTCACCTTCATCTCGACCTCCTTGGACATCCTCTTGGGTAGCTGCTGAAAAGGATGAAATTCAAGTTTGATGGGCAGTCGGTGTTCCACTAAACTCTGACTTAACCCTGGCATATCCTTGTAATCCCATGCTAAACAATATTTGTACTCATAAAGCAGCTCGATTATCTCCTCACGTAGTTCTTTACTAATAAGGCCACTAATGTACGTCACTTTAGGATCCTCGACAGTACTCAAGTTGACTTCCTCTAGAGGGTCCTTCACTTAGAGTCTCTCATCTTCCATTTTGGGTGACGCACCTTGTAGCTCCTCTAGATTTATTTCATCTCTTACTATTTCTGGGATCTCTCCTTCGTACACTAACTCTGTCCCGAACATCTCGATTTCATGGTTGACTACCAGTTGTTTCCTGGTCTGTTGCAAGATTGCTTCCTGGGTGACTCTTACAACCACTGGCCACCCATCTTTGCTTCCTTGGACTATCATTGGCCTTACTGGCCAACGTCCTCTTCCATCGGCCTACAAGGCCTGATGCTTTTGTCTTTCTCATTGATACTACTTGCTTGGAGCAGCAGATGCTTGTCTTTGGCGAACTTCATCAGCGTAAGCCTGCCTTCTTTGTCCGACCCTTCAAAGGTAATTGGTGTGATGTCTCCGTGGTAATAGTAGGTATCCACCAAATTGACTGTAGCACTGAAAGGGTTACTGTTTGCCTTAACCATTTCCACGTTGTCATCATTCCAGAACAATAAGAACTGGTGATGAGAAGACGGCACACACATGTTTGCATGAATCCAATCTCTGCCGAGAAGCAACTTGTAACTCGCGTTGGTGTTGATTACAAAGAAAGCAGACACGTACATCTTACTCCCCACTGTGATTTGTAATGGAACTACTCCCAAAGTCCTTACTACGTCCCCGGTCATCGCAGTCATCACTAGGTCTGTAGTGAAGATGTCCTCTTCTCTTTTCCCGAGTCCTAACAGCACTTTTAGGGGAATCACGTTTACAATTGCTCCATTGTCCACCAGGACTCTATTTAGTGATTTTCCATTGACGCAAGCCCGTATGTACAATGGTTTAGTGTGATTCACAGTTAATGGTTTGTCAAACGTTAGAGCTTTACTCCCTTCGGTGTCCTGTGTTTCCTTTTAGAGCTTCTCCGCTGGACTTTGTTCTTCTTCTGCAGCGAACACCTTCCCTTCCTCTGTCGGCCTGTCTTTTGCCTCGTTATCAAGTTCGACTCAGCGGAAGATGGCTAGTAATAACACTGAAGCAGCTCCCAAGTAATACACCAGGACCTCACCAACATTGAAGTAGCCGTCTTCCTGGTCTTCAATATCACCATCCTCGGTTGCCTTTCTTCTGAACTTGTTCCTTTAAATCTTTCCTTCACAGTGCTCAACCATCTGCTTAGTCATGTTGACTAACTTCTTCCTTCAAATAAGTATCTCTTATTTTTTCGCCAAGTGAGCCATGGTCTGCACCTGAAGTCTCGCCTCCAGTTTTTCTTTTTCTCGAAATAGTCTCTCGACACCTCAAGTGAGCCATGGTCTGCACCTCAAGTGAGCCATGGTCTGCACCTGAAGTCTAGCATTTTTCTGTGCAGCAGTAGGTATTTCCTTCTTGTCCTTCCTTCTGCTTTCCACATGAATCCACTGCCCAGTTGTTCTGGGCATCGGTGGCTTGACAAATTTCAGGTGACTACTAGTAATGGTGACTGGCTGGTCACCAGCTTCGTTGCTATTTTCAGTGATCCATCTACTGAGCCTTTCCAATGCATTGATTCTTCCTTTAGATGCAATGGTGAGGCCGTCTTCCCTTTTCCACGTGTTCGACTTCTTAGGCCTCCACACCTGATTCGTATGCTCTTCCCTCCTCTTTTGGTTGAGCCAACTTCTCATGTTGATACTTGCTACATTCACTGACCTCATCGGAAATGGATTCTTGTCAATGAGCATTGCCTCCTCTGGGAACTTGAGAATCTTTCTGTTGATGCAATCTTGAATCACATTCCTGAAGGCCCAACACATGTTGGTAGAATGAGTCCATGCATTGTGGTATTTGCAATAGACTTTGGCCTTCATCTCCTCCTTAGTAGGTAAAACATGGTCTTCCGGTAAGGAAATAAAGTCAATTTTCATTAGATAATCGAAAATTACCGATGTCTTACTTACATCGAACGTGCACCTATTCCCCCTCTTGTCACTGTTTTGTTGCACTCCAGGAGGCATCTTTATCAGGTGTGGGCATACTATGCTTCCAGTATCGGATACGACAGCTATAGCAACCTCCACTTTAGCATTGTGGACTTCCTTGAAATAGGTCCCCATGGCTTGCTTTTTGAGCTTATGGTCTTCTTTAAGTAGCTCCTCGTATTCTGTCACCTTCATAGCCAACTCGAAAAAGTCTCTAAAGTCCATCCCTTGAAACTTTTACCTCAACTCCAGGTGCAACCCCTTTTGCGTCATCTTCACAAACTCGGTCTCTGGAATGTTAATCCTACACTTGTTTTTCATTCTCTTGAACCTGCCAATGAAGTCATCTGCTCTTTCTTAGCTTGGACAAGTCCGTGATACTGACCTCGGGCTCACTTCTGTAAAACTGGGTGTGGAAGACTCTTGTCATATTTGCCCAGCCGAACACAGAGTCCCTTGGCAGTGACAAGTACCAAGAGAAAGCTGCTCCAATTAACGAATTCGGGAACAACTTCAACAACAGATACTAGTAGTTGTCATAGCTAGAAAATTCCGAGTATTGAGTAGTGAACCTCGCTATGTGCTCGATGGAAGACTACCCGTCTTCCCCAGAAAACAACGTGAAATTCAAGATTTTTATACCCTGGGAAAGGCTGCTCTGTCTATAAATTTAGGATAAGTTTCCTAAACTCGAGTCGGACGATCTGATTAAACCCAGGGCCATACAATTCTTGGGCGATCTCGCGAAGTGCGTCCTTGGTCACATGATCGATCGCCTGGGTGTGTTGCCCGTGCATTGCTTGGCTCGTGATCACTGGCTGCTAAACAGCCTGGTGACTTGTACTCTTTGGGAGTGTCTACATCTGGTTGGTCACCAGACTCCCATTGCCTCCTAAGCTCATTCTCTCTTCATAGAGGTAAGACTGAGTTGCTGGTCTAGTGTGGCTGTGGAGTTAGACAGGGGTCTTGTGGTTAATGGACACCGGATGCATGGCAACACTCGGTGTCTCATCTCTTTTGTGCGGTGGCTGGTAAGTGGTCACCAACAGTTTCTCCTTGTTGGGGCTGTCAATCCTGGTGGACTGCCCCCCGAGCACTTTCATGGGAGAAAATTCTCCAAACTTGGCTGCCTTGGCTGGCGACCCTTCACCTCCAATTGGGGTGACCGTAGACGCCATTAGCTGGTTTTCCGCAGCCACCGGTAACTTACTGGCCTACGATTCATCCTGGTGCAATGTCTTGCTTGATTCTCCTCCACCTATGCCTTTGTCTTTTCTTGGCATGGCAGATCCAGTGACTGCAGCCAAAATCTCTTTTTGATTGCTTCCCAATAGTGTTCAAGAGAGCTTATGATTTTTCTATGGTCTCCAGAACCTTTGTTAAAAGAATCTCAATGTTACTTGATTGACTCAACTCAAGAGGCTAAGGTTGGTCTTCCGGTGTTGCTGTTGCAACATTTTCTATATCATCGCCTCTACAGGGGGAAACATCAGTACTCTTACTAGATCTTGTTCTCATCATTGTGTGGGTCCCACCGGGTGTGCCAAAAATATGTTTGGCCTTTATTTGACTAAAGGACAACACGTAGCCCTTTGTTTGGTTTGTGAGTAAATTTCGAGCGTGCGAGGAAATTAATGTGTTTCCAAACTAGGAAAATAGGAAAACAGATTGTTGCGCCTTATAAACTGACTGAAAATCAAAACGACTATGTATTGCTAGAAAAGGGACAAAAATCGAACAGAAAGTACTTTGTTTCATTGATAAACAAATTGGCAAAAATGCAATGACTAAGAAAATTGAAGAAATAGTTCATGAAAATTTGAAAGAAAAATGTTAGGCTGGGAAAAATAAAGGATTGCTGAAAAAGAAATAAGCTAAAAAATGCAAAGATTTGCTGGGATGCCAGGCTTTTGATTTGTCAGAGGTTGGATCCTTTTTTCTTCTTCAAAGCTCCTATTTATAGCCAAAGATAATGAGTGTCCTACTACAATTGGACTTGTAATCCTGATAGAATCTTATCCCGCGAGATAGAACTAAAGTTTAAATAAACCTCATTTTATCCGATAGAGTTTGGCTGGTGTCCATCATCTTATCCTTTTATCTCCTCTTTAAATTTGGACTCCCAGTTTCCCATTCCAACTCAAACTCTACCACGTCCTCTTCTGCTGGACACCGAATTCTAATTGGCCAAGGCCAATGTCTGGACTTCGAACCATGGATTTTCTTTGGGTTTCGAGTTTTCGGCCCAAAATAGTAAAAATGGGTCAATCCCATTTTTCGGTATAAACAGTTATGTTTAACCTTAGGTGAAAGTAATTACTTAAGAGTGGCTTCAACGTTGGTCAGAAATTGCTTATCACACTAAGCTAGTGTATTTGTACTTATCCTCACGTATAACTTAGGTATCGTTTGGTTAACAATAGACTTCACAAGTGCTTTTTTATTAAAAAAAACAAAGTTTATTTTTCAAATAGAAAATTTATTAGTAAAAAAATAAAACTCATATATTTAAAATAATATTTTATTTATTTATTTATATACATAAGAATAAACGGATAATAATATAAAAATAAAACGGATAATAATATGAAAATAAAGATAAGATATCTACAATTTCACTAAATTTGGACACTAACATTAAAAATATAAACTGTAAATTTATAACGAATTTGAATCAACTTTAAACACATATTTTCAGAATAAATACACTATAATAATATAAAGAGGTTTTAGACTCTTATGCCTAGATGCATCTAATAAGTGCCTTAAATAATCTAAGAATTGGTGGAGTTTTTAGACATTTATTTAAGACGATAAAAATTTGTCTAAAAAATATACTAAAAAAGAGTCTAAATCTTTTAAAATTTCTAATTGCAGGACAAAAATTGTCGTCTTTTATAATTTGTAACAAGTATGTATCCAGGAATAATCCTAGTCTCATGACCTTCTATGTCGTGTTCTTTTTATATTTTTACAAAAAGATTATTTTATTAATTAAAATTGTTCCCATAAGATTAAAAAAAAAAACAATTTTACATGTTACATAGACAATGAGAATAAATACTAAGAATTTTAAAAATCAAACAAAATTCAACTTTTCTCTGTTATTTTTCTTCTTCTAACTTATAGGATAAAAATAGTGGGTCTCGAAATCTATTATTCCAGTTCAATCGCTCCTTAAGCTCTAAATCTATTCCTCGTTTCTCCTTCTTCTATTGATCTCATCCCCTGTTTACTTTTATTTTCTTTTGGATTTCTTTGACTTTGCGCTCTGCATCAGGTATTTTTCGATCCTATTCCTGGTAATCTCTGTTTTCTATTTAACTATCGACTACACTATCAGATGTTCTGATGGTTGTTTAAGGTTTTGTTTTAGGGTTAGAAACATGGATTTTTGTGTCGGTTTCGTAATTGGCAGCTTCGATTTGTGTTTTCTTTGTGATTTTTGTGTTGATTATCGTTAGGCATGTCAATGGGCCGAGCTGGGCCTGGGCCGACTGTGGCCCGGCCCAGCCCATTGAAAAAATAGGGCGGGCCATTGTGGCTTGCAACTCGTGCGGGCCATAGAAGGCCAACCCATAGGGTGGCCCATGTGGGCCGAAATGGCCCGCCGATGGAGAGGCCCATGGGAAGGCCGATGATCCAGCCCGCCCGGGCCATGGGCCGCCTGCGGGCCATTTTTGGCCCACCATATTTTTAATAAAATTTTTAAAATAAATTAAAAATTGTTGTTTTATTTTTTAAATTTAATAAATTATAAGGGCCTGTTTGGTTCTTTTTTTTTCTCCGTTTTCCGTTTTAGTTTTTATAAAAAATAAACAATTGATTAAAACATGTTTGGATAGTATTGTTGGCGTTTTAAGTTTCAAAAAATAAAAAAACTGCAACATTTTTAAGGAAACGTCAAAAAGACGTTTTCGTAAGATT
>JAOSBN010107085.1:0-10994 GCA_027563595.1 Erythroxylum suave
CTAAGTCTATCAAGTTCACAAGTTAAGCTTTCTTTTTCAACAAAGCATGTAGAATGATCTTTCTTAATGCATTCTAAGTCATCACTCCAAGTGGCTACAAGACTAGCTTTCTTCTTTCCTTTGTCATATTTGTCATTTTTCTGGAATTTTAAGGAAAAGGATGAGCTTTTGCATTCTCTAGCATGATGTCCTCTTTTTCCACATTTCCAGCACTCTTCATTGCTCTTCTTTTCTTTATAGCTTTTGGTCCTTCTCTCCATGGTTTTCTTCTTTCTTTCTTCATTTCTTCCACCACGTAATTCCTTCTTCCTATTCTTAAGTAGTCCTTTGAACATTCTCAAGTTTCTAGTATAAAGTGCTAGTTCTTCATCTTTTTCCTCTTCTTCTACCTCTTCATCACTTTCATCAAGAGAAGACACATTAGCTTTTAAAGCAATTGACTTTTGTGACTTACCTATTCCTCTTCTTGATTTGAGAATGAGCTCATAGTTTATAAGTGATCCCACCAAGGCGTTGAATTCCAATCGGTTGAGATCTTTAGACTCCATAATGGCTGTGACTTGTAAGTCTCATTCTTTTGGCAATGAACGAAGAATCTTTTTCACCTTCTCGCTATCCGTCATGTGCTTTCCAAGGTTGCCTAATCCGTTAATAATTTCTACAAAATGGTCAACCATAGTGGAAATAGACTCACCTTCCTTCATGACAAACATTTCATAGTCATGGAGAAGCATGTTGATTTTTGTTTCTCAAACTTGGTTGGTTCCTTTGTGAGTGATGCGTAGTCTTTCCCACATTTCTTTCCTCAACAGTGAGAGCACAATATATCAATTTCATGGCTTTTGCGTTGATGTAGGCTTTCTTCAAGTCATTGTCATCATACTCCAACTCTGTCTTTACCTCACCATTTTCATTCAATGGAACGTGTGGACCGAAGATTATAATCTTCCAATACTCCACTCCCTCACTTATAATGTAGTACTTCATAAGATTTTTCCAAGAAGAATAGTTAGTACCATTAAAAAGAGGAGGCGATTATTTGTGTTACCTTCTTCTGCTATGTTGTTGTGTGTCAAGTTCAGCGCCATCCTTGGATCTTTAACCTGCTCTGATACCAATTGAAAACGATCTAGAAGGGGGGGTTGAATAGATCTTTTAATCTTTTTCGCAAAGTGCTACAAAACAGATAATTAGAACACACAAAACAAACAAAAACAAATTTAAATGTAAAATAGTAGAGAAGAGAGGAACACAATTTTTATAGAGGTTCGGTGCTAAGACCTACGTCCTTTACCTAAGCTCCCACTTAGGATTTCATAAAAGCTCTTTACTACACACTTTATAGTTCAGTGTGAACTCTTCAATCAACTTGACTTCCGACTCAAGCAACACCTTACAAACGATTTCTTTTTCCGGCACAAATACTACCTTCCAAGCGATTCTACTCCAATCACTCAGCTCATAATAATAACAATGATAAAGATGTAGTAGCAAAACTCAGTACAACTGAATACAATCAATATGGGCTAAGTAGAAAAATTGAGAGCAATGTGAGGATAATTTTTGAACTATAGTAAGTATGCTTCTCTTTAGATTTGTGTGATCAATCCTCTGAAGTGTGGTACTTTATTTGAAGGCTTCAAGATGTTTATGAACATTGCAGACTTCTCCTAGCCGTTGTGGAATGCTCCTAACCATTGTATGAAGATTTTCTCCCATTAGAAATCAATTGACAAAGTCAAATTTTGTTCAGCTGTAACTGATAGTCGACTAGTCAGTGTGTAATAGTCGACTAGTGTGTTATAATCAACTTGTGCTCCAAGTGATAGTTGACTAGTACCAACATTTTTTATAAAACTTTTAGCTCTTCTCTTCGAATAGACGACTAATCCATCGACTAATAGCATGATAGTCGACTAGTCCATCTATCCAATTAACAGGTCTGACTGATGATAGTCGACTTGCAACATGATAGTCGACTTATCCAGTTCTCCAACGGACAGATCTCATAAAATCTCAAATCTTTGACTGTTGAGATGGTTATTTGGATTCTTCAAGCAATATCTTCTCATGAATTACACGTTGTTAATTCAATTTATCCAAATCTTGATCTTCATAAATCAACTTGTCCAATTTTCTTTTGATTTTAAAATCATCACCAACATAATAGTCAACTTGTGTCATCCTTAGTCAACTTGTCTTTCATCAACCTCAATTTATTGCAATTAACTTGAAATTATTACTTAACCAATTCTTTAAGTTTTATTATTATCAAAACAAAGAAGGATTCAATTTGTCAACCTCCATTGATCCAACGTACTTAACATTTGAACTGGGTTTATGTAAAGCTTCACCTTCCTCCTCTCCACTAGGATATTCATTAGTACTTATAACATTGCCACAATCTATTGATTCAATTTCAACTGTATGATGGTCATCTGGAGTGTCTACATAAAGGTTTGATTGAAAATGTGATCCTTGTTTCTCTATATTCTCATCCATATTTGCACCTTGTTCCTCCAAATTTTAATTCATATATGGACTTTATTCCCCCAAATTTTCATTCACATGTACACACTGTTCCTCTGTATTCCCATGTGAACTTGATTCCTCCACATTTACACTCTATTCATCAATATAATGGTCCTCTCTGCAGTTATATGTAATATGTCATGAGCATGGAAAGGTGGATCTAAATGATGATTTACATAAAAGTCAACAATCTCATGTATTTGCATAAGGTTTGCTAGCTTAATACAACTTTGGTTTGACTTTATAACTCTGAGTGACTTTTTGAAGTTAAAACCAAGTACTTTATAATATGCCTTGTCAATTTGATTATATCCTAACTCCTTCTCCATCTTATATATTTATATATTACTAATAGAATTGATGTCAACAATCTCAACTGTAGAAACATCCCCACCAACATATCTAAATTTAGACTTTAACATGAAATATCCACCATAAAAAACCTTATACTTTTATATTGACCCATAAAACTTGTAAAGTAACCATTAAAAAATAATTTCATCCACAATAAACTAGAGAAAAAAAAGATATTCACAAGAAAATGCAAACCATAAAAAGTAAGACACATTGTTTAAGAAACAATCAACAAGTTTTACTTATCTAAATTCTAAACATGAATTCAATTTTCAGAGTAGAAAAAGATCAATTTGAATTCAGTACTAGAGAGTGGAACAAAGACTATATCTAAACCTTAATCTACTAATTTTGATAATATAGAACAAAGACTAAATAGAACAAAATTAGATAATGTAGAACAAAGACTATACCTAAACCTTAATCTACTAATTTTGATCATGTTGAACAAAGACTATATAGAACAATATTTGATCACGTAGAACAATATTTGATTATGTAGAATATCAAGAAATCATTTCTTATTTATAGAAAATCAAGAAATCATTAGTCCCTAATATGAAAATTGAGTAAAGGTTCCTTTCTAAATTATAGAAATTAAATAAATAATTAGTCCATAACTCCCCCACTTCATCTCCAGTTTTAACATTAATAGTCATCATCGTTGGCAATGAAAACATATAAAAATTTTAGGTTTTAAGTCAAGAACACTCATTGAATTTTGAAAGCCAAAGTAAACACACTTTTTAACAATATTATTCCCAACGTAAAAAATAACATAATTATAACTCTCTTTCACTCTCTTCATATCAAAACCATCTTTCTGTACATTCAACAACCTAACAAAGATTGATCAAAGGTTTTCTTTTCTTCATCTTTTGAAAAATTGGGACACAAACACTTTTCTGACATTTGAAACCATGCATTAAAGCTCAAATGAGAGAAGGGAATAAATGTTTAGATTGTTTTATTATAAAAGAGAAAGAAAGAAAAAGAATAAATTTTTGAACACTTTGGTAAATTGGAATATATAGAGAGAGGTGCACAATGAACAAGATATTAATTAGAGATTTGGTATATATAAGATAGAGTAAAGACTAAATAGAACAAAATTTGATCATGTAGAATAAAGACTATATCTAAACATTATCCACTAATTTTAATCATATTGAACAAAAACTACATATAAAAATATTTGATCATGTAGAAGAGTAATATTTGATCATGTAGAAAAAAGATCATCTTCTCCTATTAAGGTATTAAGTTAGAGTAGTAAAGGAAAGTTAGAACAACAAAGGGAGTAGCAAAAGGAAATTGGAGCAGGTCAATGGTTACAAAAAAAGAGAATTGCAGTGGCAAAGTCATCTTTTGGTTTGGCTTCATTCTTAAAAGTGTTATTTTGTCATATATATAAGCCTAATAACATAAGTATTCAAACGGGACAATATGAGAGATAAGTCAAAACACATATCTCCCTACATTGGATTGCCTCCCATATGCAATCCATAAAAAGAAATGCAACCAAAGACATGACAAAATCTAATTGACAAAAGTAGATATGATCATTGAACCAACCAAAAGTAGAAATAATTATTGAAGCAAGCAAAACCACACACATAAGGAAATTGAAGCAAACACGAATAAGAAGCAATAACTAATACTCAGGAAAGAAACAACAACAAACATACAAAAAGATTTAGCAACCAAAAGCACATACAAATAGATGGACACAAACATGAAGCGATAAAAAAGACATTAAAGTAGCCACAAGAAGATCCAAAATCGAAACAACTCTTTACTGCAGTAATCTCAAGATGCTGTAAAGTGGAAAATGATAAGGACTTTAACTTTGAACAGTGACGGATAAACATTGTAAATTTCAAGATGGTGATGACTTCGTCGGTGACCAAAAACGAATATCGTAGGATGATTTGTGAGGGCAAGGAAGAACAGTATTGACGGTGAAAACTAATTTTTATCAACTTTTTCACAACATATGTTTCTATTAATAGGTTAATTAATTAGTTTAATTACTAAAATAATTAGTTAGATCAATAGGTTAATTGGTTAAGTTAATTTATTAGGTTAATAAAATTTAGGGTTAAATTATCTGTTAAGTTAATAGGTTATTAGTTAAGTTAATTTGTTAGGTTAACAAAACTTGGGGTTAAATTATTTGAGTGGGTCTTATATTTTTAAAATATTAATCTGATTTAAAATTTTTAATTTAAGTACGCGAGTCTCACACTGACACATCAGATCTAAGTAGCTATGTGGCACCCACATCAACCCTAATATAATAAATATATGTCAGGTTATTGTTGACCTGGTGAAAACCTGACAATGATGCATTAATGTCACTTTCTCTTTTAACTTAGGATTGAATTTAAACGTTTGTCAAAAGACAGGGTTTAATTTGTACTCTTTAAAACTTATGATTAACTTTCTTAGCAATGTAAACAAATGAGGGCTGTGCCAATGTACAAAACTCCCCATTTTGCATGGATCAAGGGAATGTCATCAATTATAAGCAATCTTCCCTTTATAATTAGGAGTAAACATGCCCTTTTTGTCAGTTTAAATAGAACATTAACGTTTCACAATCTTTAATTTAAACCTTAACTTTTTTGTTAACCTTTCATTACAAAAAATTTAACTTTTTTAGGTCCCTTCGCGAGAGAGGAAGATAATTAGACAAAAAACTAGAAGTTAAAGAGAAAAGAATAGAGAATTTCTTCTCTGATTATCTTCGTACAAAAATAAAAGAAGAGACCTTTGTGACCCTGTATATATAAGCCTTCCAAAAAGGTTACGTAAGTATTCAAATTTGGAGGTTGGCCATTGTAAAACATGTTCTCAAACACTTCTTATGCGCTGTGGATTCTTGTTTCTTGGATGTAACAGTGCATGGAAACGTGTTACTTAGACGGTGAGCTGACCATAAGATCGTAGATTCAAGTTACGGAAACAATCTTTTTGTAAAAATACAAAAGAAATGCTATATAAGATCGCAGATTCAAGTTACGGAAACAATCTTTTTGTAAAAATATAAAAAAAAGGCTACACACCTTATGACCAGCCTTAAACTCTGACAAAATGAAAAACCTTGTGCACTTAGTACGTTAACTTTTTTTAGTGTGAGGTGACCTTCCTTTATCAATCATTTCATTAAGAAGTTTAGATGCCTCTTCTACCCTTTCAATCTTGGAGTATCCATCGATTAAAATAGTATGACTAAAAGTATCAGGAACATAACCACTCCCAATCATTTCATCAAATTGTTTGACGGCCTTCTCCATTCGTAAACAAAATCCACTCATCAGTATGTTATAAGCTAAGTGAGGAGATTAGGTTTGACGCCTCTTAAATTCATCAAGTCAGTCACGTTCTCAGCCTTAATTATCCGATCATCCTCATATAGGACATTGATAATTGCATTAAAAGTGACAATTTCAGCTCCATTCTACTCCTTTCCACCTTGCTTTTGAAGACCCAATTCATTGCAGCTGCGCACAAACCATTTATCACAGCCCCATAAATGACTATAGTAGGTTTAAATCCTCGTCTGTTTTCATTTGTCACTTTCTCAGCCTTAATTACCCCGGTGAATCCTTGTGTTGTCAACACTTACAAATTAATGGCAGCAAACAAGAAAGTACAAAAATACAAATTATTCACAATGTTCATCGAATTGCTGAAAACTTACACACTTAATTGGTAAAAACTCAATCTACACAAGGAACTAAACAAGATGTGAGCAAGAGCATGGATCGTCATGGAGTTGACGTAAATGACAGAGGCAAGGGAGGAGACTAGCAATGCCAGTTAGGCCCATGACCGGAGCTAGGGATAAGAGACTTAAGGAGGCTCTTCATGCATGTGGGCTATCCTTAGGAGAGGACGGAACACTCCAAACCTATTGGAGGAGAGCTTTATGGATCCCAGCTCAAATTGATTTATCTAACTCAAATCCTTTGGCCAGATACTCTTGAGACCTGAAAGCTTAAATTAATAGGCCGACCATGTGTGGTTTTAACTAAGATGGGCTCACTTATTCGCTTAAGCCCATACATTAGACATTTTTAATTATTTTACGCTAAGACAACTTTTTTGGGCTAACCCATGTTAAAGCTCGAGTACTTACTATTAAGCCTAGGTATCAATATGATCATTAGGGTTTTTGTAAGATAGTTAACCAATTTCTTCTTGATTGTGAAGACGGCCATCGGGAGGTTTCTTCCTCTTGTTCTTTTTTCAACACAAATTAATAATTCACTTATCAATTTTTCTCAAATCGTTACAGGTTTGTTTGATTTAACCTTCTTAGTTTTTGGTTTCAATCATCTAGGTTGCTCGAATCACATATTCGTGAGGTCTAATAGGGATTGAACCTTGTGTATCCTTTTATTTTTGTTGAATTTTGAATCTTGTTCTTTATTGTCCCTTCTTGCTGAAATTTCCAACATCCACAAACCCATCAATCTGATGCCACCATCATTAACTTTTAAGGATTTTCGGACAACCCTTCATCGACTTACCTCCGTGCGCGCGATGCTAAACAAGAGAGAAAAAAAAGAGTATTAATTTGATAATGAATATGGTTCAAAAACATGACATAGTAGAGAGAGCAACAGTAGTAGTAAAACTACCATTACACAACCTTAAAGAGGACAGAGAAGGTCGAATCGAAGATGTAGATATATCATTTGTCATCCTGTTCCCTCCTTACCATTTTTGGGTAACTTTGGCTTCTCATGTCCTATCGATTGCCTTATATTTCTTAAATAGGTTTAAATTTCTAGCTTTAATGGAAAGGAGCAATAGTAACTAAAAAATAGGCTAATTGTTCATTTCCTACCGATGTTGCAATGATTATTGCCAAGTTAAAATATCGGCAAAGGGAAGTGATTTTGATATGAATGTCAACACTGAAATTTTGAATATAGATGCTAGGAGACAAGTACTTCCTTAGGTGAACAACACAACCGATTCCAAATTAAACGAAAAGAAGAATGTTGGGTTTTCTACTGCTTTACTGCTTATCTTTGAATCAAAGAACTGATAAAGATTTGTCACTTTGCAGGAATGGAAATACAGAAAATAAAGAGATCAATATTTTACTTGGTTTGATAGTCAAGAACTATCTACATCCAAGGTTCCCACTTGTTAGTGGTGTAGAAATTTCACTAATGCAGATGAAAAAATGAAGAAGAAGATACAAAGATTGAGTGTTCTAATAAGAACACCTGCAACAAGAGCCTCTCTAACTCACCAGTACCCAAAACAGGTTGGTACTCTAGCACTCTTTGATCTTTTTCCCTCACACAAATTTTAACACTCTCAAAGACTGAAATTACAAGTGAATGACGACTGAAATTTTGTGTTGTGTTATTTTTTTCCGATTGTGATGTTGCTGCCTTTTCTTTTTATATATGAAGGAGAGATGAAGAATGAGGCTTTTGGATGCTTGAAGCTGAAGTAACTCACGTGCCTCCCATATGACTTATTAAAAGTCATTCCTTTGTCTGCGTATTATGCATGATGAACTGCGTTTTTTGCTTATGTCCTTTAAGTATGTAAAATGGTAGTGTGCAGGTGTAATGCTATTGATGTATGAAACAACTGTGTGTTGAATTTAATGGCTTATGAAAAACGACACTGCTTCAGCCTTGTTTCTTTTTGTCTCACATGGGGTTGTCTGATTTCAATCCCTTTGTCTCTACTATAAGAAACACCTAGTAAGCTTTCTCCTCCTTCTCTCTTCGACAAGTCTTAGACATAGACACATGCTTCATTTATGCTTTTCATTCTTCTTGAATTTTGTAGTATCTGAGTTGAAATGTTGGAGTACCTCCGAATCATGGTCTGAATCTTGGTCACTGAATATCTTGTCTTCTCTTTGGTGTTATATTTCAACCTGAAATCAATATTTCATTGCAGTTTGTAGAAATATTACAATTTTCTTTCAATAATTTATACAATATATTGAAAAGGAAATAATTGATTTGTTCGTATTTCAACCTAAAATCAATATCTGATATTATTTCATCTTCTTGTTCGTGTTCATTATGCGATCTCATGTCAGACGTAGTAACATTAGAAGCATATAGTCTTTGAAGTCTCGGAGTTAGCGGGAAATAATACATCCACTTTCAAGATACTAACTTTCCTTTCATAGAACGCTTTCTAGGTTTGAACGTAGATTGACCACAAAATTTACACTCTTCTAATTCCACATCATCACCCCAATACAACATACATTCTCATTTTGCAACAATCAATCTTTTCAACAGGTAAACCAAGACCCCTAATAAGTTTCTTCATATTGTAAAAGCTATCAACCATTATGTGATCAGGAGGCAATGATTCATTATACCATCCAAGAATTTGATCAAAACTACGATCAGATATGTGCCCTTCAGACTTTATGTTCAAGATACGAGCAATTGAAGACAATTGAGTCATTGTCTCACAATTTGGCCATAGTTCTTGGTCAGTTAAGTGTAGTAAGTCAAAAAATTGTTTGGATTAAAGGTTGGGTTCTTCTTCAAGATTTTCTATATTTTCCTGAAAGCTATAATAAACCATTTGCATGTAAGGATTTTCATTTGCATCAACATTGTTTATTCTAAGTCCAATCCCCCCCTTCAAACTCATTAAAGCTAACGGACGATTGTGCTTGATTACTCTTTGAGGTGCTACAAATCAACGATTCCCCATGTCGTGTCCACTAAAAATAATTGGGAACAAACCTTCTTCTCAACAAATGCCCATTCACTTCATCAATAGGAAGGAAACAAATGTGTTTGCATTTTTTACATGGATATATGATCTTTGGCCCATCCATATATGCAGGTTGAGAACATGCATAATGAATAAAGGCTTTAACTCTCTTAACAAATTTAGGATTAATGAAATCATCACGTGATATTCGTCTATACATCCAAGATCTATCAAAATTGCTCATTTCTGCAAAACTGTTAATTTAAATCAGTGATTCCATAGTTAGTATTCTTTATGGCACCCTAAAATTTACAAAACATCTTGACTTTACACATCTCCTAAGTATTAACCAATTTAATTAATCACCTACAATTGATTTCAAAATTATGGTACATGGCATTGTTTAAAATTGTGAATCAAGAAAACAAGTTCTCGCTATGACTCCTAGGCTCATGAAATATTTCACCAAAGCCTCATGGGAGCTGCATCACGGGTTTCTAACCTATATACCATCCTAGGGGTTTATTATGGAATGAATTGTCTTGTCTGTGAAACGTATTACTTCCTTATGCTAATAATATGTTTGCATTAATCACATTGAATTCGATCGATTAATCGTAGTAATCACCTACAATTAATCGATCAAATTGATTGATCGAATTAATCATCTACAATTAATTTCAAAACTATAGTACGTGGCATTGTTTACACCTGTTAATCAGGAAAATAAGTTATCGCTGTAACTTCTAGGCTCGTGGAATATTTCACTGATAAGCCGCACGGGAGCTGCATCATGGGTTTCCAGCCTATATACCATCTAGGGGTTTATTATAGAACGAATTGTCTTGTCTATGAAATGTATAGTCCTTGTGTTAATACTATGTTTGCATTAATCAAATTGAAGTTTAAGTATTAATCATAGTAATTAATCACCTACAATTAATCGATCGAATTAATCACTTACAATTGACTTAAACCTGATTCCACATAAAATAATTACTTAGACTATTACAGAAGAACATAAAAAGTCATTAATGAATATAAGAATATTCTAAACAACACAAATTCAAGACCCCCTTTGTATTAACAATAAATCCAATAGTATCATAATCGTATTATTAAAGCAATACATATGGTAAATATTAATTAGTTGTACGACTAACCTAAATGGATGAACAACTTTAAACTACAACGAAGAAAGATCAATGACGCTCTTCAACACAATACAGGGCCTACAAAAAAGAATATGAAACATTTAAACTAATACACTTGTGGAAATACAACATCATAAACTAATGTAAGAAAAATGACAGAACACTCAATAATTGTTGTATTAACTCAAAGCAGAAGAACAAAGGTATCATAATCGTATTATTAAAGCAATA